>CAUZXS010004453.1:0-212500 GCA_963585895.1 Sepioteuthis lessoniana
AGAACCCAACCAATACCAATGCCCTGAAACTTAAAAAGGCACAAAATGAATTAGCTAACATCTACCTAAAAGAACAAACAGAATACATACAAAATCAGATCGATAAGATTAGAGACTTGGTTGAAGATAAACAATCTAGGATAGCATGGCAAACGGTAACCGAAGTAAGCAGAAGGAAGAGCTCAGTAAAAGCTAAACTGAAAGCTACCAGCCAAGAAGAACGAATACAATTATGGAAACAACATTTTGAGAATTTACTCGGAAACCCTCTGAAATTTACACATGAACTAATTACAAGAATTATTGATAAACAATTAGACATCAAACTAGGACAGTTTACGCAAGAAGAACTTGACTCAGTACTAAGAAAAATTTTAAATAGAAAAGCAGCAGGGCTTGATGAAATACCCTCAGAAGTATGGAAGACCAGGCAATTCGACAACATACTGCTCTAACACAGTAATGCCTTATATAATCAAAACATAATAGACAGATAGACAAAGGGATGCATCCTCCCCTTCCTTAAGAAGGGCAACCTCGGATTAGCCAAGAATTACCGAGGTATAACACTTACATCCACAGCAAAATTGAGAACATACTTAGGAAGAACCAAAATGTCTTTTTTGAGAAATAGATCCACGACAAAACAAATTTTGACTATCCGTCAAATTCTTGAAGGGGTACGTGCAAAAAAACCTAGAGGCAACAAAATTATTTGTCGACTTCACCAAGGCCTTTGACTCCATACACAGAAGAAAGATGGAGTAAATACTACTCGCCTACAGCCTACCCAAAGAAACCGTTGCAGCCATAATGATGCTATATAGAAACATGAAAGTAAAAGTCCACTCCTCGAATGGAGACACAGACTACTTCAACATTGTAGCAGGTGTGCTGCAAGGAGACACATTAGCCCCATACCTCTTTATCATCTGTCTAGACTACATGCTTAGAACGTCTATCGATAAAATGAAAGAAAACAGCTTCAAGCTGACAAAGGAAAGAAGCAGAAGATACCTCACACAAACAATTATGGACGTGGACTATGCCGATGACATAGCGCTTCTGGCAAATACACCCGCCCAATCATTATTGTGACCTTATATATGAGAAATGTGCTCAATTCAAAAAATATGCTAGGATTTTTGGTTTTAAATTATAACAACCACCACACAAAAGTTAACGAATTTATCCAAATGTTTGTCGCAATAGAGTACAACTCTACCCAAATCAAGTAAACTTTATCTCTGCCCAGCCCAAGAAATTATCTAACAGTAATTGTCAAGCCTGGCAACGGGGGGGGGGGGGGAGAAAAGTATAAAAATAAAGGAGATAAATAAAGGGAAGCTTACTTTTGCTACCTGAAAGACAAGTGGGTCTATATTTCTTAAAAACGAAATCAACCAGTTCCCACAAAGTAATTTATTTCAAGAGAAATAAACTTTACAAAATCCAGCTTTGCATATATCCCTATGCTTGTCAAAAACATTGAACAATGTAAAAAAATAACATACATTCAAGTAACGATAATATTATAACCAAAAAAAAAAGAAGGGTATAAAGAAATATAACTAACTTGAAGCCATGTTGTCAACCACCCACTGTCAGTTTAACTTTTGTCAATGATAAAATACCTTTCTTTGGTATTTTATGTCAAAGTTCATTTAGAAGCCAATTTTTAGCATTTATTCTTCTTCTCAGCATCTCCTTCTTGTGTAGAATCAACCTGGACAGCCATGTTCTTCTAGTTTCCTGTGTAGACTTGTTAAAAAATGAAGTTTACGATTTCTTTAAGTGAACTGCGATAATACCGCCACTTCCTCCTCTTAGAAGAATATCTTTCTGTTTCAACTTGGATTTTCTTCTATTGAGCCTATGTAGGTTTTTACCACATTTTCTGACCCAGCCAACAGCTTCCTTTGTTGGCAAAAATCCTATAATACTGCCCCCAGACCTTAGACTCAACTTTCTTTTGAAGAGGACAGCATACTAAAACCACAAATAGCCTGCAGTAGGCTTATTGTTTCAACAATAATAATAAAAACCCTGTAAGGAAAAGAGGCTTAGCCTAAGACTAAGGTCCTTTTATACAAATCCCTTTTCTCAAGAAAAACTGCCTAAAGTTGAAGGCGAATAAACAAGCTCGCAATGCAAAAATAGTGAGATCCTTCTGCTCACACTAAAAAAAACCCCAAAAAAAACAAAAGAAGAGGGACAACCCTTGTGGGTCTCACTTAAATAACAGTGAGGGCAGGGGTTAACAGTACAACTTCAAAACAGCCAACCAGATTTGAACAGACGTTAACTGCCAAATTTACAATTTTCAACATATGACATTATTAGACTCATTCATTTTTAGTGCATAGTATCAATTTTAATGTTGGTAACTTTGTTAGTATGGTTGTTAAATACAAATTGTTGACATTGTGAATCTACACCTTGCAAATTATCATTAGACACAAAAAATTTGATCCTGTATCTTTTCTTTTTAGTTGTCAGAAAACTGAATGTAGACAACTCTTACTGTTGTAGTCATATGCAGATTCATGCATAAACACGACACAATGATAAAGACGAGCAAAGACTTCTTTAAAAAAATATACCTCTTACTTTATTTGAAAGGTTGCGTGTGAAAGGGAATTGGAGACTGAACAAAGATTGCAACATATTGACCTCCCCAGCCCCTCCGGACATTGCCGTGTGTCATTCTTGTTCCCCTGGGCTGCTCAACTGGGGGCCGAGCCTCTCTGGGACATGTTCTCATTCCAGCATCTTCTCACCAACTGGTCAGATCTACAAACTCAATCGGGGGTCCCGAGGGCCCCTTCTGCTGGGTGGTGGTTTTCCCTTCCACATCTTGTCTTCAACTCATCTGATCTCCAACTCTCTGACTTCCTGTCCTCACCGAGTTATATAATAGTTCAATCGCCCACTCAATCTTTAGAATGGCATGTTTGATCGTCATCAAGCAGAAATAACTGTCATGCAGTTCACAGGTCACTCTCTTCCGGCGCATCAGTCTATGAGTGTACCATGGGATTTTACCTTGTCCCATATTGTCAGCCAAGTCTGCCTACACGATTTCTTCTCATAACTGCCATCGGAATGTGTCACTTCCTTCCGGTGCATCACTTTGGAATGGCATGTTTGGTCGGGTCGAAGGTCAATATACAACATTACATGTGGAGGTACAAAAACGTCACCATTTCTTCTTATTTTCTCTTTGGCCTTTTTGTTTTCTTCTTTCTTTTTGTATTCAAATAATTCAAACCATTCATGAAAATGCATTTATGTACGTGTATGTTGTATCAGTAGAAAAGAGTACACACAATTAATAATAATCTTCTTTTTTACTTTTGACAGTAGATTTAAGTTTAATCCATTATATGCTAATGTGCACAACTGGAAGTAAATGCTATTGTTATTTATTAAGCTTTGCTTAGTCTGACACTCAGGTATTGAGTGAGTGAGTGAGTCCTCATGGTGTAGTGACTAACATGCTGGACTGTGACATTACAGTGAGTTCAAACTATAGTTGCACTATTATGTTCACTTTTGGACAAATACCTTTGGGAAAGGTATGAACTCTCTTATCCCCCCACCAGGTATGAGTTAAATAGTACCACTACAATTCTTCTTCACAGATAGCTTTGGTATTAAATTACCTATAAAGATTGATAAGCCATTAAACAAAGAAACCAAATCAAACCGGTATCAGGTTGCTAAGAGAACCTGCCATTTCTATGTGGTCACTCAAGTACTGTTCAATTCCTATGGTTATAACCATTACACCACAAGTGCTTATATGAGAAGGTATGTATATAGGTTCATGTATGATACACTCAGAAATCACTTATCCAGGGAAACTCATACCTTGTGCAGTGATGTATCTTTGACCCTATTGGACCCCAGGATTATACATGCATTATTAAATTCTGCACTGATTAACCTATTACACCCCTTTTTGGGACAGGGTTAGGGTTAAGGTTATCTCTCTGCTGAGAATGTAATCAGCATATTCTAAGTCCTACTGACAGAGCAATCAGGTGAAATGAGTCATGGAGAAAGAAAGAAGTGTGCCACTGAAGTGACAATAGTTTTATGGATTGTTAGAGTATAAAGAATACATCCTTCAGTTGCAGTGTAAAACTCTACATCTGTTGTGACTTAATGGCTCATAACTTTTGGATCTGTGGGAAAAAATCTAGCAATTCCCACTTGAAATATCTCTCAAAAGAAGAGAAAACATTTCTTCATTTTGTCCTGTGGTTAACATGTTATTTTATGTTCATTAGACAAGTCTTCTAGTTGTGGCTATTTCTTCACTTCAGATCCCAGAGTTGATCAATTTTTTCATATTATGAATACCATAGCTTTTATTACTATTACTTCCTCTGTCATGGACTCAACATCAGCATCAATTAATAATGTTTACACTAACTTAATGAATGAAAGTTTTTGCTGTGTGTGTTTTTCTACATTTGATAACTCTATTCTATCAGTAACACTTGTCTTAATTCCTGAACAATGACAATCCCTTTTTCTGGATTTTCAATGTATTTCTTACTGTATTGTGATTTTTAGAGCATTTACATTATAAGAAAATAGATCAAAAAGTCCATGGCCTAACATGATTAACTGAATTTTGATCTAATATATTCACTATAGAGTGTTTGATCTGTTTGGGATTAATAGGGAAATATTTAGTAAAGTAGATTTATAAGGAAGGAGATTATGTTGAAAAATAACTTTTTATTGTGTAAAAAATGCATTTTTATCATTAATCTATAGACTTATTGATATATTTATGTAAGTAGAATATTGTCCCAAAATAAGTACACCTCGAACAATCTCTTATAAAAAGTTAATTTTCTTCTAAACCAAAGATACTTGAATTTTATCATTTCAAGTAGAACATTATTATATGATCAAAACAGATATTATTAGGCAATATCTATTACCAAACTCTTCTGACTTGAAACTCTGCAACCAAAAACAAAAATATGTAGCTGTCCAAATATTAGTAGACCTCATATACACATTCACCAGGCTTAGAATATGCTGACTCTAACCTATTCAGAGAGGTAAGACCTCCTACTTCTTCAAAAAAGTGGAGTATACTGGTTATGAAACTAAATTTTATCCAATGGTAAAGCTCTGCTTCTGGAGCTCTAGGGATTGTGGAGTACCCCTTTACTGCCATTAATTCTTGATCCATTTTGACCCAGTGTTAGGGTTTTATCCATGTGTCAAGTTGATCTGTTTGCAAATTATTTGTATTAGATGGGAATACTTGGGATCATATAACTGTGTGTAAAAAAAACTCTTAAGAAAGTCCAAAAAAAAGTAAATATAAATGTACAATATACACTATTCCCTAACTTCTAGGCACAAAATGACCTCAAATGAGTTGACATGCTGTTAAAATCAATCAATCAATATTTCAATCATATAATTTCATTTTTGGTTACCAAAACTTTATAAATTTTGGTAGTAAATAATACTTAATAATATCTGTTTTGGTTGTATAATGTTCCATTACTGGTTAGAGTGTTCACCAATAGTCCAGGAGATCAGGGTTCAATCCCAAGTTGCATCATACTAAAGACTCAAAGAATGGTACTTGATTCCTTCTTGTTTAACACTCAACATTATATGGTACAGATCAAGGGTAAGTGGAGCAATCCAGGGAAAAGAGTAGTGCCCCCCTCTACACCTCAGTGTAGTAGCTATTGAAAAGGGAGCCTTTGGGTCGACTTTGGGTACAGTTGGCTAACTTACTTAACTTCTCTTTGGTTTTGGAGAAAATCAACTTTCCATAAGAAATTGTTAGGAGTAAACTTATCAGCAATACTGTATAATAATACTAGTTAATAGTTTTTGTCCTAATTCTTAACCCGTGACTGTTTTTCTTCTGTACTGTGTTGTGGGGGGTTGTATCATGTATATGTAAATGAATGTTATAAAGCTAAATTGTTTGTTAGAGTTCTACTTATAAAATGGATCATAATAAAAACTAATTGTTGTGGACAAACACAAAAGAGACATTTTTCCTTCTCATCAGTAGTTAAATGACTCATATATTGTTCTTTCATGGAATAAATAATGACTAACATAAGGCTTCTCAATGCTTGGATTTTGTCACACCTTGATAAGCCGGAAGTGAGAAGAAGGGAGATGGAAAATGGGAAATGATTCAAGTCATTTAGTTTTTGTGCAATGTAGCTTTGAAAAACCAACATGCAATATCTGGTTGGTTTGGTTTGGTTGTTTGGGTTTTATGGCATATCGACCTTTGTAGGTTATTTAACGCCAAATCCATTTTTATGTAAATAATCAGTTCTATTTCAAAGAATTCAGTAAAGCATAAGCACACAGTTTAAATGTAAGTAGAGTTTAATTGTGAAAAACATTTCTATTTCAAGCTATTCAGTTTTGTCAAGCAGTTCTAATTCAGCTAATTCAGTTTAGTATGAGTACAGATTTTGTTTACACACAGTTAAATGTCAAAACAGTTCTATATTAAACAAATCAGTTTAGTGTAAGTACAGTTTCAATGTCAAAAAATATTTTCATTTCAAATAATTCAGTTTAGCATAAGCACACAGTTTAAATGTAAGTACGGTTTAATTGTCAAAAACATTTCTATTTTAAGCTATTCAATTTAGTCAAACAATTCAGTTTAGCATAAGTATGCCATTAGTTCTATTCGACCCATAGATAGGGCCCAATCAGGTGCTACCACTCCGGACCAGAGTGGACCTGGGAGCAATGGCAATGAAGGGGTGCTCCGCATTACCCAAAGCTCCAGCATCGCTGGAGTCTCACCATTAGATTGTTTCGTGTCATATCCAGGACACTCATTGGAGGGTCTTACCCCTCTGCAGCGGTGCAGTCAGTGTATTCTACAGCCCCAGCTGACTGGGCAATACACAGAGTTAAATGTCAAAAAAGTTTTATTTCAGATAATTCAGTTTAGCATAAGTACACAGTTTAGACATCAAAACAGTTCTATTTCGAGCCATCAAGTTTAGCATTAGTATGCAGTTTAAATGTCAAAACAGTTCTATTTTAAACAATTCAGTTTAGTATAAATACGCAATTCAAATGCAAAAATCAGTATAGTGAAGGAAGCACGGTTTAATTCTATTTAACCCATAGATAGGACCCTTATCAGGTGCTACCACTCTGGCCCAGAGTGGACCTGGGAGCGATGGCAATAAAGGGGTACTCCACATTCCCCAAAGCTACAGCATTACTGGAACCTCACCATAAGATTGTTTAGTGTCATATCTAGGACACTCGTTGGGGGGGGGTCTTACCCCACTGCAGAGAAGCAGTCGGTGTATTCTACAGCCCCAGCCGACTGGGCAAGCAATGTCTGGGAAATGCTTTCTGTTATATACTTGGCTATAGTTTGGTTTTCAGTAATTCTTTGACCATTATCAAGTACCATTATGAATACCAAGAAGAAACCTTTTAATTTAAATTGCATACATTTTTATAATGACTTTGAAAATGGCTGAAAACTACTGTTGATAAACACACTGCTTTCAGATGACTGAAAAATTCTGTAACCTAATACCAATGAAATTATTTGAGAGAAAATTATTAATTTAATTTTTCTTTAATAATTAACATTTATATAAATGATATATGCATTTTACTCAACACCTCCAGCAGGAGCAGGATGTGACACCAAGTTAATTTTTAAGCAGAGTACTACTTGTTTGAATTCAGAGTTTTCCTCTTAGACTGGCTGCTTTACCAAGACTAAAGGAACTTACTATTTACCTATAGCTGGGAGTAAAGAGATGGATTCATGCCTTAGTGCATTAGCCCAAAGTGGAACATAAACAGTCTCATCAAGGATTTGAAATTGGATGACCAATTGCATTGCTAAACACTATGCATGCTTCCTAATATAAAGAATGTATGCACAGTTTAAGAAATTTATGAATATTTCTTTTATGTAAAAAAATTCTATATTGATTATGGAACATTAGTGTGATCTGAAACATGAATATAACATTTTTTATAAATGCTCTATGAAGGAGATAACAGCATCTACTGAGTTAAAAAAGTTGAAAAATGTTGTTAATAAGACTTTGTTCTATTTAACTACCATATTTGATGATTCTAGTATCCTCATATTGGTTGTTTTTCTGTTTGAATTTATGAGATGAGATGTTGTTACTACACAGGGATTCTTTTGAGTTAGCAACTTCATCTTTATTGAGTTTTTCTTGTGTTTTGTTTTTTCTTTGGAGAGCACATCAAGTGGAATGTTAAAAAGTAAATAGTGAAGATGAAAATGCTTATTTTAAAGGATCATTGAGCATGGGGTATTTGATTTATATTGGCAGATTGTTTCAAAATATCGGTCGGTTATTAAATAAAATTGATGGGTTATTTCACAACATTGGCAAGTTATTTTATAAGATTGGCAGTTATTTCATAATACTAATGGGCTGTTTCAACTTATGAGCAGATCTTTTAAAAAAATTGGCAGGTTATTTGATAATATTGGTGGATTGTTTCATTTATACTGGCCCATTATTTCTTGAATATTTACAGATAAGTTGAATATTTTAGATAAATTTGTATAATTATTCTTAGAAAAACATTATTCCTATAAGTTCTTATTGTTTTTAAAATGAAACATATTTTGAATTTAATGGTAGCTTAAAAATGGGGTATAAATTGAAGCACTTATGGCGTAATGGCTATCAGTGTTGGAAATGGACACCACAACCCAAATTAAAAATCCTGGACAAGGCTGTTTGCATTTGACATTGTGCTAATACCCTTATGAAAGGTATGAATCCAACTATAATCCCTCCAGCTATGAGTAAATAGTAAGGCAGATTAGTCTAGGAGAAGGAAAAAACAAACATATACATATATTAACCATAGTTGAATGGAGATTATATGAATTTGTGACTGTGCTCAAAGTATTAGTGTAAAGTAAATACAGACTATATATATATATATATATACATATATATATATATATATATATATATATGAGACCCTAGCACAACCCTGCATATATGTATACATTATCATAAACTTGCAGAATTGTAAGTGTGAAAAAGAAAAAAATCAGAAATTAAAAAAAATAGTAATGTGAATTAATAATTATATTCATGCCAACCTTAGCAATAGGAAGTATGGTGTTTGCTCCCCAACCAGGTCATGAACTATTAATTTGTTTCAAAAATAATTTTTCATCATCAACTGCTTGTCTTTATGGCATTGATTATAATCATAACTTCCTTAAGACTTAGTAGCTTATTTTTCTACTCACCCTAAAAGTATTCGGTATTTTGATTTAGATGAATTATAAACAGTGAGAAAACCATTGAGCTTTGTAAAATAATGAAATATTGAAATAACAGCAGGTGTGTGTGTGTGTGTGTGTGTGTGTGTGTGTGTGTGTGCATTTTATTTATAAAAATAGCTAAACTATGTTATTTACTTGCTTAGAAGGTTAGTCTATTTTTAAAATAACTGATGGGACCTTATGGCCGGAATCTCTTGGTAGTTTATTGGATATCAGGCCATAAAGTTTGAGATCTTATCACAAATATTGAGTCATGGCTTGTTATTTTTAATAATCTTATGTAAGAATAGGAATACAGTTTCAAACAAACTCAAAAAGGTCCTTCTATCTGATTACTGGTTAGCCTAGAGCATGAAAAAAAATGCCAAGTTAAATTAATCAATTAATATTAAATCAACCTTAATCACTGAGACTTTATTCAAGCAAACATCTTTGTTTTTTTTACCTGGACTTAAATTTTATAAACACTTTCATTTATTCAGCCATTTGGAGAAAAAAAATGTGAGCCAAAAAAAATCAAAATAAGTAAAAATATAACAGATGAATTTTAATGATAATGAATCACTGCCATTAAAAATATTATTGAACACACACACACACACACACACACACACACACACACACACACACACACACACACACACACACACACACACACACACACACATATATATATAGTGTGTATTTAAGTATATATATAGTGTGTATTTAAGCAGAAGATTTTCTTGTAGACAGATTTTCTTGTAGACGGATTTAGACTTGAATTTTTTGTTAGCTTTTCATGTTTGTGAATGAGATATTACAACTGAGGATGTGAGCTGTTTTTTAATTGTACAAAATATCTGATGTTGAAAGTCAAGCGCATGTACTTTTACCCCACAAATATTAGAAGAATTTTAGTAGATAAGTTTATAGCATAAACTGTAAAAGAGACTCAAAATAATAAAAGCCATACTTATAAAAAAACAGACACTTCACACTTAACAAAATCTCTTTCACTTTAGGAGTCAGAATACTTAAATGCATTTGATACTGGCACATAGTTTTACAGCTTTGGTGATTCATTGGCATGTAATCCTGATCTGTGATTTACACACATTCAAACCAATAAACATAAATTGTATGTTCAGACTTCATGTCAACTGCAAGTGATGAACGCTCTTATTCAAAATATTCATTGATCACAAAAAACATAATCTATGGTGCAGTCATGCCTGTATTCTTGACAATCATCAACAAAGAATGAAACTTCATGTACATCAGAGATTTCAGACAATTGCTAAACAACCTTCTTCTTCAGTTGTAACATCTTGCATCATGAAAAGGCTAATAAAAAACTCAACTCTAAATACTTGTCTGCCATCTTTTATATACATACATATATATATGTGTGTGTGTGTGTGTGTGTGTGTGTGTGTGTGTGTGTGTGTGTGTGTGTGTGTGTGTGTGTATGTTTGTTTGTTTGTATGATTTAATTACTAGTTTTATTTCATTTTAATATTCAATCCAGAGTTTGTTTTTTCTAAAAAGTAATAAATAATAAGGAGTAAAACGAGGAATAAAATAATAAAGAATGAATCAACTGTGTGTGTTATGCTAAAAAGCAGCAATAATAAACTGGAATAAAACTGCTAATAAAATTAGAACAAAGGTTGAATATGATTTTAGATTAAAAGTAAAATTATGTCATTTGTGAAGTTCCTTATAGTCTGTGAAATTTGTTAGCTGAAGTTTGGTAAATTTTCCACAGAATCAACATGCACACAAGGAAAGAGAGACATAAATAGATTTTTAGAATTGCTTCTGTACATGTGATTATCATTTCCTTAAAAGTAATTAAGATATATGAACCAGCATGTTTATAAATATAGTTATGTATGAATAAGCATGCATGAATGTATATGTGTTTTTGTATATGTATGTGTATATATGTATATGTGTATGCAGATGTGTGTGTTTATATAAACATATGCCAGCAGACACTACTCAATATATATGTGCGATTATATTTAGTAGATTTACAACCAATTAAAATCCATTATATATATATATATATATATATAACATTTATAAGCTTTACTTTACTATAAAAATGGAAAACTCTATTATGAAAAAAAACAAACTATTAAGCAACTCTTTCTGAAGTAATGGTTTACAAGAAAGTCTGAAAGATTAACTAAGAAATGAGTTTGAAACTCAGAAAGTGCTCCAAATTAGTGGTCTTGTGCTACATATAAGCTGCACTATGAATAAGCCTCACTCCATATATCTATATCTATCAATATATATACATATACATACACTTGAAAGGAGGAGTGCCATAATATCAAAAGATCTTCAAAAATACAACATTGACATTGTGGCTCTGAGTGAGGTCAGATTTGCTGAAAGTGGTTACATCAGAGAAGATAGGCAACACTGAAAACTTTTTGCCCAATTGGCTAGGGCTGTAGAATACACCGACTGCTTCTCAGCAGAGGGGTAACACCCCCTCCAACAAATGTGTGGATATGATGGTAAACAATCTGATGGTGAGGTTCCAGTAATGCTGGAGCTTTGGGGAATGTGGAGTACCCCTTCATCGCCATAGTTCCCAGGTCCGCTTTGGTTCAGAGTGGTAGCACCTGATCGGCTCCTATCTATGGACCAAATAAAACTAAACTGTGTCCTTATGCTAAACTGAATTGCTTCAAATAGGACTATTTTGACATTTAAACTGTGTACTTAAGTTAAACTGAATTGTTTGAAATAGAACTGTTTTGACATTTAAACTGTGTACTTATGCTAAACTGAATTGTTTGAAAAGGAACAGTTTTTGTATGTTAAACTGAATTGTTTGAAAAATAATTATTTTTGATATTGAAACCATACTAAACTGAATTGTTTAAAGTATAACTGTTTATATGTATAAAAATGGATTTGACATTAAATAATCTACAATGGTTAATATGCCATAAAACCCAACCAAATCAAAACTAAAACTTTAACTGACAGAAACAAATCTAATGTGGCTTGTAGCCAGGAATTGCCTTCTGCAAAGTGTGTCTGAGGATCCCAAACCAGTAAATGACAGTTATCACAGTGAGGTTTCTATTAGTTGATAGTTGATATTGTACCCTAATTGCTGTTGATGCACCGACTATGATCAATAGCCCAGAAAAAATAAGCAGTTTCTACAACCAGCACAAGATTTTTCTTCCTCTCCCAAATGTAGGCAAAATTGTCTTTCTTGGAGACTAATGCTCAAGTTAGCCAATCATGTTATGCCTGGCTGAAGGTTCTTAGTAAGTTTGAAACAGGAAAGGCTAATACTAATGGCTATCTTCTGCTCTCTATCTGCATAGAACACCAACTGGTCATTACCAACACCTACTTCAAAGACAAACAAATCCACTGGAATTCTTATATGTACTCAAGATTTTAACATTGGCACTTCATCGATTATATCCCCATGTAGTAGTGTGAGCTGCCAGATTTTCTGAACACAAGAGCAATGAATGGAGCCAACCAACGTACTGACCATGTTATGAACAAGTCTACCACCAAACTATGATTGAGGCAGAGGTTGAGGAAAGACAAAATACTAATCAGGTAGCTTTCAACCAACATGATCAAGATCAACAGAGTCAGGGATGACCAACAGGCCTTACTAAATGACAGGCTTGCTGAATTTCCAGCATGTACTGTAGAAGAAAAGGGGAACACCTTTAAATCAATTGTGTACAAGGTATCCAAAGAGAAACTTGGTTCTGCAGAAAGAAAGCACAAAGATGGGTTCGATGGGAACAGCATGGAGCATGAAGAATTTATTAACAACTGAAACCTAGCCAGTAATAACATGCTCAGCAATAACACCAAGTCTACCAAGGCAAAATATAGAACATGCTGTCAACTTCTCCAACAGAGATGCAGAAGACTCAAAAATAACTGGTGGCTGACAAAAGTGGTTAATCTCAAGACGCTTACAGACTCTAATGACACCAAAGGTTTTTGTTAAAGCATGAGAGCTGTGTGGTGGCCAGGAGTGAACCACCAAGAACAACTGCTGGCCCATGACATCAAAGCAATAATCACAGAGAAGCATGAACTTCTTGCCAGGTGGAAGGACCACTTCACCACACTGCTCAATGAACTGTCAACAGTGGAACAACTTGCAGAAAATTAAGCTCATGAAAATTGAGGTTATGTACCAACTCCTTCCAGGATTCATGACACTGGTCAAGATATACAGATAGAGGGCCAGATATGAACCCAAATAGACAAATTCAAATATCTTGGCACAAACAACAATAGACTAGATACAGAACTAGATATACAAAATTCAAATACTTCAAAGGATTTCAATAGGCTGATGAAGTGAATCTGGCTCAACAAAGACCTTTCCATAAAAACTAAATGTGCAGTGTACCATGCAATGATTTTCTCAACCCTACTGTACAGCACAGAAACTTGGATGGTATACAAAACAGATGCCCAAAGACTTCACATCTATATGAGGTGCCACTTGCTCAAAATACTGAATGTCAAGTGGTGGCAGTATATTCCAAATAAATTCATCCTGGAGAAATCTAAACTCTCTGGCATGTACGATACACTCATCCAACATAACCTAAAATAGGCTGGCCACTTGAACAGACTGCGAACTGCCAAAACAGATCCTGTACTCTCAACTTAGAGAAGGTCCCAAAAACAGGTAAACCTAAACTGTGGTATAAGAACATCAAAAGAAACCTGGGGGTCATGAACATCTCTTTAGACAATTGACAATCATTGTTCAAAATTTTAAAAACTGGTGGAAAAAATCAGCAGGACATCATTATTAGATATAATGGACAGCTAGAAGTACAAATGGATGTACACTGTATTTAATATATGTGGATTCCTTGATACACAGATTAATAAAGATAAATATTAATTACACCAGTAAACACAGTCAGATACACACACACACACACACACACACACACACACACACACACACGCATAGACCTACTCATTTTATTTTTCATATGTATATTATATCGGAAAGAAATCTTCAGAATTAAAAATGAGAAACAATTTACTTTGGCTTTTTCATGATCATAATACTTACGCATTTGCGCAAAAGAAACAATTTGTTTTCTCCATCAAGTCATCTTTTGCTAAATCAATGATAACAAACTGAGATATAAACCGGGACATTGGCCCAGCGGTTAGAGTGTTCGCCAATGGCCCGGGAGACCTGGGTTCAATCCCAGGTCGAGTCATACCAAAGACTTTAAAAATGGAACTTGATACCACCTTGCTTAACACTCAGCATTATAAGGTACGGTTCAAGGGTAAAGTGGAGCAATCCAGGGAATGGAGTAGCGCCCTCCCCTACACCTTGGTGTAGTAGCTATCGAAAAGGGAGCCTTCGGGTCACCCTCGACTATGGTCGCTAACTTTTACTTATATATATAGCATGGCAGACAGTAAATGAAGAAAGTAAAATGAAGAATACCTCAAGAACTAAACTAAAAGCTGCCAGTCATGAAGAATGAATACAGAGATGTAGAAAGAACATTTGCTTGGAAACTCCCCTTAAGTTACTGATAAACCTATCATGAAAATTATTTACAACCAACTTGACATCACACTAGGACAGTTTACTCCAGAAGAATTCAATGTAATACTAACAAAAATTAAAAGCAGAAAAGCTGCTGGCCTCAACAAAATACCTGCAGAAGTATGGAAGACAAGGTAATTTGATGACTTACTGCTCTGATTCTGCATCATATATAACCAGAAAACAATAGATTGATGGACAAAAGGCTGCATCCTCCTCTTCCTCAAGAAAGGTGACTTTGGTATCACCAAGAACTACTGAGCCATATCTCTTACTTCCATAGTGGTTAAAGTTTATAATGCTCTACTTCTCAATTGGATCAAGTCAGAAATTGAGAAAATTCTTAGAAAAAATTAAAACATTTTTCAGAGAAATTGATCCACAACTTCACAGATTCTGACAGTCTGTCAAACCAAAAAAGGAGTTTGTGTAAAATACCTCAAGGCAACACTCTTGTTTGTAGATTTCTCCAAGGCATTTGATTCTATACACAGACCGAAGATGGAGCAAATATTCTTAGTTAATGGTCTCTCCAAAGAAACTGTCACACCCCTAATGATGCTCTATAGTAATACGAAAGCCAAGGTTTGCTCACCAGATGGAAGCACAGACTCCTTTGACATTGTTGCTGGAGTTCTGCAAGGGGATACATTAGCCCTATATCTTTTCATAATCTGTCTCGACAGTGTACTTTGAACATTGATAGATCTAGTTAAAAAAAAGGCTTTACACTAAAAAAGGCCAGAAGCAGATGATACCCTGCACAAACTATTATGGATGCAGACTATGCAGATGATATAGTGCTTCTTGCAAATACACCTACCCAAACCAAATCCCTACCGCATAGCCTGGAGGAGACAGCAGGAGGCATTGGCTTTCACATGAATGCAGACAAAACAGAGTACATATATTTTAATCAAGAAGGGGACATCTCCACTCTAAATGGTGGCTCTCTGAAATTTGTGGACAGGTTCATGTGCTTCAGTAGCTGCGTCTTATCCACTGAAAGTGACATCAATATGTGCCCAGCAAAGGCATAAACTGCTATCGATTGGCTATCAATAATATGGAAGTCTGACCTGTGCAACAAAATAAAACGAAATTTCTTCTAAGCAGTGATTGTGTTAATACTACTTTATGGATGCACTTTATGGATGCACAACATAGATGCTGACAAAACGTAGCGAGAAAAAGCTTGATAGGAAATGCACAAGAATGCTATGAGCTATATTGAACAAATCCTGGAAGCAATACTCCACAAAACAGCAGCTGTACAGCCACTTACTTCCAATCTCTAAAACTATTCAAATATGATGAACAAGACATGAGGAACACTGCTGGAGAGGCAAGGACGAACTCATGATATTCTCCTGTAGACCCCTTCACTGGATGGGCCAGTGTTGGCCGACCAACAAGAACCTACCTACTACAGCTTTGTACAGACACAGGATGTAGTCTGGAAGACCTTCTGAGAGCAATGAATGATTGGAATGAATAGTGAGAGAAATCCATACTAGCAGCACAACATGATGATGAGGATATATGGATATATATGTGCATGATTCACAAGTGAATAGTTTGTTGGTAACTCTATTTTTAAATGTATAGTTAGAACACATTTTTTTTGCACACAATTTCAAGTATTCCTATCTAACGGTGATAATTTTAATTGATATCAGCCATTTGTTTGCACACAGTTAAACAGTTTTAGGTATTGTTTAACATAAATAATTCTATTTATCATATATTCTTACCCAATACAAACAATTGGCACATAGTTGTATGATTTCAACAAACTAATAGTAATCCTTAGTAAGTGATTGAACAGTTCTGTTTGACCCATAGATGGGACCCAAACAAGGACCACCACTCTGGGTTCAGAGTGAGCCTTAGTTATGGTAATGAAGCAGTACTCCAGATTCCCCAAACCGTAGGACCGGTGACTTACCATCAGATGCAATTTAGTAACATACACTGGATACTCAAAGTCTTGTTTTTCTTAACTCGATTGATTCTCAGTCACCCACTTCAAGCACCTTCAAGATAAAAAGACTTGAGTATTTTTCTGCTCTAAGAATGATTTAAAGAATATGGTTGAGATAATCATATAGGTGCTAGTGGTTGACCAGCCAATTGATTGGATTGACCTCTCCAACCACCCATGGAGCCCAGTAAGGGCTAAAGTGGAGTGTTGTAGGTCATATGACCCCTTTGGCTGCTGGGTCATGAACTACTCAGCTACCAGGATCCCATTCTCAAGCATTATGAGTGACCACCCATGGCCAACATGTCACCTCATTGGGTGGGGAGATATCTTGCAAATTAGATGGCCAGATGTTAAGGATGATATGGTTGCAGAAATTTTCTAACAGCTAAGTAGATAACATGTTGAACTGTGATAGCATAGTAAGTGAGTTCAAGCTCCAATTGTATTATCATATTTACTTTCAGACAAAAATTCCTGGGTAAGGTATGAACTCCCTTATCCTCCCAGCTATGGGTTGAATAGCACTACTACTGTCCTTTTACAAGGATAACTTTGGCATTAAATAATTCATGAAGGTTGCTACACCTTTAAAAACAAAGAAATCAAACTGAAACATTCGTAAATTAATCAAATTTTGTCATTAGATGACTCATGAGGAATTGATGTGGCATTAAACAAATAAGCAAAACCAAACCAAACCAAACCAGTTTTTATTAATGGTTGTTTGGTTAAAAAGAATAGACAAGGAAGAGTGTATGAATTCAAAGAAAATTTTTTTCAAGTTTATGAACAAGGGAATGTAAAACCACATTGAATAAATATAGAAATCATAGAAATTATTTGTAATCCAAATAATTTGTGAGATTGTGAGATAGATATGTATAAAGACAGAGATATGATTATGAACATACTAGGATAGATAGATAGATAGATAGATAGATAGAAACAGACTGGAATATATTGACAGATGTCTGGTTTTTGTATTTGTAGAATTAATATCAACTTTTGGTCTAACTTATGCCATTCTGAATTTTCTTATCACTTGAACATCAATAATTTGACTGTTAGGTTTGTCAAAATTTTGAAAGTCTAACTTAATTTAGCAACAAATCATAATAGAATGCTTGGATCAAACTCACTATCAATGGTTTGTGAGATGAGCTTTAATCTGACTGCATTAATACAAGTGTTCAATGCAGACAAGTGGATGCAGGTGTATGTGTATGTATGGTGAGATGTATGTACATTTGAATATGCACCTGACTATGGTAATTCTCCATTAAAAATTTTTCAGTGATATTTTTTAAAACTGAAATGCTCAGTGGTAACTTTCATATGTTGGAAATGCTTTTTAAACATTAAAATTTTCTAAATTTCAAAATTTTACTCCTAAATATATTGAAAATTCCAAGGAAAATTCAGTGTATGTTTGAATAAAAATCAACTATTTAAGTAAATGAATAAAGATTTGAAGTAAAATGTTATAAGATCTTAGATTAAAAAAAAATAAAAAATTGAAAATAAATTTTTACAAAATAATTTTAAAGAGTTATTGATGACAGTTTTTTGTCAAAGAAATTTAAACAACATCGAGAAAAAGTTAATGCCATTAGAATCAAAATACTTTATTTATCATTATGGTTTTCTTTTATATATCAATATTAATTAATTATTTGAAAAATGAATCTACAAGTGAATAGGATAAATCATGAGTTGAAATGAAAGGAAAATCAATTTTGTGATGTTAACTCCGCCTACCCAGCCTCTTAATTCAGGGTCAATGTCAATCACGTGTTGCCATTCTGCTATTCAACCAATCAAATAACTTATATCGCTAGCATAGCCCCGCCTACCCTATTTGTATTCACAGAGGTCATACATTGACCCGGAAGTGATGACAGCAAAACACTTACTAGGCCACAGTGCATCTTCTTAAAATGGCGGGGTCGTCTCGCATTGAAGGAGAATGATGCTGACAGCGCCGATCCTTGACCGTCGTTAAAAAAAGAGGACAAGAAAAAAGCCATAGCAGAGGCTTCCAGTCATCATCATGTACCTGAAGAAAGCTAAGCGCTACTTCGATGTGCAAGAGTCTCGGGATACTAACGACAAACGAGACCGAAGTAAGGAACATGGCTCTAGCAGCAGCGGTGTAGTGTGCATGGGCATGATGAGATCTGGAGCTAGTGGCAGTTCTTCTCCTTCTTCGGCGGCACTTACTCCAGCCGAAGTTTTAACGATTGCCAATAGTGATACGGCCGATATTGAAGGCAACGAAGATGACGAGGAGGAGTTCCGACCTGAAGATTTACCAGATGGTGCTTGTTTTCGACCTAGGAGCGTGTTGGTCAATTCCGATACTGACCAAACTGCCATCCGACCGGCTGAGGTAAGAAAATAACTCTTTTCCTTAGTAACAACCACTGCTGTATAAACCCAGGTTCGATCCTAACCAATTCCACCATATCGACTCACGTTAATATACACCTCTTTATTTCTGTATTTTTCTGTCATGATATTAATAGATGTTAAGATATTGTTCATCAATACAATTACGAGAAATTAAATACCAATGTTTCCAATACTTCGGGGGTTTGATTCTACTCATCACACTATTATTTTATTCATTTTTTAAATTTTTTATCAAATCATCTGTTTGATTTTTGTCTTTCAATTTTATTTATCTTAAGAACTATAGTAGTCATTGACAATTAAAAAAAAAAAAAAAAAAAAAAAAAATTCTGAAGAATTTATTCTTTCTCTGCGATTATTTTTTCCGGAATTGGTAAATTTTGGGTTGTGGTAGAGAAAGGCTATTTTAATTAAAAAAATGCAACAGCTCGTTGCTGTCGATTTCTGTATTTGAAGAAGAAAGCAACATTTATCGTACACTACTACCATACAGTAGTAGTAGAATTTCTCTAGTCTCTCTCTACATTCTTGCTCCATCCAACCATTTCGTCTCTTATTTTAATATCCATGTCTTCAGCCCCCTCTGGTTCTGCTTGTAGTTCCACTTGTTCACGCTTCAATGCTTTCCTCTTCTCTTTCGTTTATTTTCTCTTTCAACAATCATCGACTCTTATAATCGCCAAGAAGAGTTGTTTACATATATTTCTGGAACCTAGTGTAAATAAGGATAACTTTTTTTCTCTCTCTTATTGTTTGCAGTCGCAGTTGATGGGGGGGGGGAATCTTTTTTCGGTTTGGTTAAGAAAAAAATCAAATAAGAACAATCTTGGCTACTTACACAGCTAATTTATTTCCACTTGGTACACTGAGGAATTATGAATCAATTGAGCAAACAATTAGTTTACTAGTGTTTGTGTTTATTTTTTTAATAACATAAATGATTGACATTTTGTAATTTGAAATAAAAATGTGCAATTTTATTTTTCTCTTATATTTCAAATATATACCTTTTTATTTTATTGGCAGCATTTCAAGATTTTATATAATATATAAGCGAAAGTGACATTATCTCATAATCGTGAGCAATTAAAACAAAATACCTTGGATCATGTGATGATCTTGTCGTAAAAAGTACTGCTGATAAGCACGGGACTCGGTTTTTAAGGGTCTTTGGTTGACTTCTCACGTCCTGTTATTAAAATTCCCTTATTTAATGAATTATCAAAATTGGCAATTTTGCTGTGATTAATTAAACGTATTTGTACTATGCATATTTCACATAAATTTTTACTTTTATTAATAAAAACAAATTAAAGTTTATACACATAAATTGATTAGATTTGTAAACTCGGGTTCACTGTCCAACATTAACTAAATTTGACATGGTAAAAACCTTTTTATTCGAGAGGGGGGGGGGAAAGCTTTCCTACAAAATAAGTAGATAATTTACTACTCTAACCAACCATGTTTTATCCTTAAAAACATTAGTCTTTTTTCTCTTGGTGTGCTTCGATCGTGTTT
Source organism: Sepioteuthis lessoniana (assembly GCA_963585895.1). Lineage (NCBI taxonomy): Eukaryota > Metazoa > Mollusca > Cephalopoda > Myopsida > Loliginidae > Sepioteuthis > Sepioteuthis lessoniana. The sequence continues at coordinate 20,854 of CAUZXS010004453.1, forward strand.
TTTTGTTTTTTTTTCCAAGAACATAAAAAGAGAAAAAAAAGTTGTTTACATATCTGCTGTGGTTGAGTGGAGTGTGGAAGAATTAGTAGTAGTTCATATGAAAGAAAGAAAAGAGGGTTGTATCAAATCTGCACAACTTATGACTTAAAGCTAATGACAACATGAAACCTCTATTTAATCAGGGAGACCAATGTTCATGAAGAAACTAAATGGGGGAAAAAAATCAAAATATGTCAGTGTCATCCATAAGAATGTCTTTACATCTAATAGAAGCAGCAGTCGCGTGACCGCTACCTTGTCGTAAAATGTACTTAAGGCAAGTTAGAATAGCACTGACACTGCAAAAAAAAAGATTTTCTTAGATATTTTTACCGAAATTTATTAAAATTTTTACTTTTTTATAGTTACATATTTTTAAATATTAAAAGCTAGCATAAAATGAATTAATATTTGCAATATGAGGCTAACTAAAAAGTAAGCATTTGGCTGTAGTTCTATTCTGGCAATTGTGGGCCGCCATATGGAAAAGAGAGCAATGAGGGTAAAAGAAAGGAATTAATTCTTGATCCTTCCCCCTTACACCAATTTTTTTTCCCCTTACTTTCTCTGGATTATTGGTTTTACTTTTGTAAAAGAGGGATTTTTCAAAGTCTTTAACCTCAGTCAAACTGTAAGGAGTAACCCAAAAGCCTGAACACCCCGCAACCACTAAACCTTATAAATCTCTGGTCTTTTTCGGTTCCATGGTAAGTCTTTTATGCTGCTGCTACTAATGGACACTTGTAGTGTAAAAATAGTCTTTTGTTAGGATCGTAAATAAATAATACTCTCGATACAGTAAAAATATCAACTTTTTTTTTTGTTCATAAGAAAAAAGGTAACCAATTATTTTAGTGAATGAATTGGCAATAAATGTTTAATTTTCCCCATTCTTTAATTTTTGGAGCAAAATCTCCAAATAATTCTTCAAGTTGTTCCTTCCTTATCTTAAGGATAAGGAATCGAATTACATAATTTTAAAAAAGTAATTTAAAAGAATATTTCGATTTCTCTTTTAATTACTTTGTTTTTATTTATTTTTCTGTTTGGAGCTAAAAAAATGTCTGGTGTCAATTATTTAATTTCTTTAAAATATGACAGATGTTTATTTTTAAAAATTTTACTCAATAAATTCAGTATATCGAACTCTTATATTGTTAATTGACTCGGTCCAGGAAGTGACCCACCCCCCCATAAAAAAAAAAAAAAACTTTTCTAGTGCTTAAAAATATCTAAAGCCGTATTCATTTAAATTTTTGTTGATTAGTTTTAAACTTGAACTTAGTTCAGTGTGTTAATTAACATAATTTAGTTCAATTTGATTGATTCCTCTCTCTCTTTCCTTTTATTTTACAAGGCTAAATGAATCTTTAAAAATTTTAACCCTTGGTTGCAAATTTCCATTTTTGCTTAGTTTTAAGGAATAACTCACAAATAAGTTATCATGTGACTAAACACACCTACCTCTTCCTTCCATATAAAAACCGGGGTTCAGTATTTTAAAGTAATTTTCATATAAAGCGATTTTTAGAATCAACAGTTTTTGAGACTGAATTATTTTTTTATTATTTAAAGAAAGATGAAATGGTTTTACTATATTGTCTTAAAAAAATTTTCCTTGATTAAAAATAAATCCTACTAGTATTGATACATTTCCAATTTAAATTATTTTTTAATTGTATTTAACATATTTTTGGGTAATTGTATCATTGAACTGGTACGTTTAAAAATAGTTGATGATAGCATTAAATTCTCTCAATCAACATTGATTGGAGCATTCAATAAATTTATTTATCTATTTTTAGTAGTACAAAAAACAAAAACAAACTTTGAATTGATTTCTTTTTCTTTTTTTTTTTTCTCATGGTAGGTAGATGAAATTAATTACAATGTTAACATAATTGACTATAGATAAATTGATCTTATAACAATTTTCAGTGTAGTTTTAATTTTAAAAAATTTGAAGATTCTTCCCACATCTAAGCTGAAATATATTAAATTAACTAGTGAACAAATATTCAATTCTGACTATTATTGATATTATTTCTGAAAAATTCTCACTCCCCACACACCAAAACGTAAACAATGGTTCTTAAAATTTAAGAATCTTTGCGTTTAAATTTATTTAGATTAAGGTTAATTTTTTAAACTATAGAGATTTAGTTGAATAATGAAAATCATTAGTTTGTCATGTAATATTATCACCCACACTCAGTAATCCTACCTACAAATTTGGATATAAATATTCCGTTGCAGCATAAAGGGTTGGATAAATAAATTATTTTCTTTACTACTTGAATTTGATATTTATTTTTTCTTTTCTTTCTTTTTCTTTTAGACTTTTATCCTGACTTATGTCTGGATAAAAAAAATTTAAAATGCTTCTACGGAAATGTTTAAACACCAACAACCATGCTTTTTGTCTTATTTGTAAATTTATAGATTTCAATTGTTTGAATTAAGAATTATCCAAAATTTAGCTACCCTTTTCGAATAACAATGTTTACTGTTACTATAATTAGTAGTCATGATAGTCATTCACTTCTACTGTTTTGCTCACCTATGGGTTAAGTAGTAGTACTACTGTTCTTCTACAAGGATGGTTTTGGCATTAAATAACCTACGAAGACTGATATGCCATTTAACAAAAGAAAACCAAACAAAACCATTTTTTGGGGTGGGTGGGGAACTAACAGTATGAATATACATATTGGCAACACTAAGCATATTTTTATTTTAAGTTTTCTTTCATTGTATTATGATCTGAATATCCTTAAAACTGTTTAATGTATTCAAGTGTAGAAATATCATTAGTAGCCATCCCAGCATTTACCAATAACTGTGGAGGCAATCGGATCCTAAGAAACAAGCCATTAGCTCACATGTGCCATTGTCAATGCTAGCCATCACTTCCATTCACCTGTTTATTTATAGCAATATTACAATAATGTATTGAGTTCTCTCTACATAAACTTTACTTTGAAATAAATGATCTTTTTGACAATATACACTGTTTCATAGGGAAGGAAAAAAAGACCTGTTGAAAATTGTAACTAATTGTTCATAACGCGCTTAAGTGTTAAAAAGCTAATCTGCAATGCTATTTTTTTTTTTTTTTTTTTTTTTTTTTTTTTTAACGGGGCGAGGAGAGTAGCCAGTATCTGGAATTGTATGAAGAGTGAACTCCATAATAAAAAAAATACAACTAAATTAGAATTTTGATGCCATGAAACTCCTTTTAGATTTAAAAAGAAAATTAAACTGCAATTATCATCTTTTTTTTTTTTATTGTCTTAAAGAAATATCTATTTCAAATATAGATAAAACACCATAGCTTTTTATTATTGACTCTCTGATTAGTCTTCTCATCAAAATCAATGATTGTTTCGTTGAGTAAATTTTTCATTGAGAAATATAAAATGTTTTTGGATTCATTTTTATCTTTTTTATTTTTATTTATTTTGTTACTTTGTGAAATCTATTAATTTCTTTTTATATTAGTTTGTGAAATGTATAAAATAGTGTTAAAACTTATTTACAATGATTTATTTATTTTTCTTTTGCTTTTTTTTTCTTTTCTTTTAAGTAAAAATATGCTAAATCGCTTGGTTAATAATGTACAGTTCAATTGCAAAACTGATGTTTAGGTTTCATTCTGTACTGTAATCATGGTATTGCTTGTCTACGTTGATTATTGATGAATGTTAAAAATAGCAAATCTTGATTTTTTTTTTTCGTTTCATGGTGGAAAAAACACCTTGCAAAACTGTTGTCAAACGAATCATGCCACCTATTGTTAATAAGAGTATGAGATAGAGAAAAAAAAAATTAGTCTGCTACTACTATGTTTGGGACACAAAGCAGAAGAGTATAGAATATAGTTAAAAATGTACTCTATGGAAAATACCAACATGATTTTCTAAGACTGGTGTTTGCTTTATACCTTTTTGATAAATTCATTTTAATTTCAAGACTAAATTTGTTGCAAATTGTTTTTATTTTGCCTGTAACCTAGCAAGGAAGTAGGTTTCAGGCTTTACATTCATGAAATTATCTTTTTGGAGAAAAGTCCAGTAATCTAAATTTTACTTTTTTTCTTGCATATGCTATATGAACTTAAATCAAACTTGAAAAATTCTACTTAAAAGTACCGAATTCTGGATCTTCCAATATATTAACAACACGTACATTCCAAATAGTCATTTACTAAGCTTAGTTGTAGTGCAAGTTCAGAAGTATGGGTACCCAGAATCAAACTCCCTAATCTATCTTGCTAACCATTACATCATGAGGTGCCCACTCATTCCAAACAGCATTACCAACAATTCATATGCAACAATTTTGTGATAGTTTGTCATTTTAGCAACTGCATAAAAAAATTAATATATGTCATTGTTTTTATATATATATATATATATATATATATATATATATATATATATATATGCCTTCATAGATTTTATGCAAATTCTTAGTCTTTTCCTTGTCCAAGAGAATTATTTTACCTGCAAATTGAAACCTTAACCCATGAATGTTTAATTGTTTATGGTAGTCTTATATTTAAAAAAACATATATAAAGCTTTAAATTTTTTATAAACCTGATTTCAGGTTATAAAATATTTAGTTTCATAGAATTGAGATCCTTACCGTTTGACATTTGATCTATTATATGTAAGTTATGTAACTTGCACAAAATATTGTACTAAAAATCAAAACTGTTTAAAAAGATGTGCATCTTAACATTGTCATTGATAGATAAGAAATTATCGAAGGTAAAGAGCATGTATTGATTATAGTGCCATTTTTTAAAAAAAATTTAATTTTTTTTTTTATTACAGTCTAATTGAGCAAATATAGCTTAGTTCTTGAAACCATGTAGAATGAAATGGTCAAAGTTACTAATTTCTCTCTCTTTTTTTTTTTTTTTTTTTTTTTTTATATATAAATTTACAATGCAGAAATAGTTGTAAGATAAAAAAACATTTCAAGTTTATATATTCCCCCCCCCCTCCAATAGAATCCCATAAAATGAAGCCATATTTGCTTGTGATTTTTTTTTCTGCATTTCATGTTGTTGACCTTTTAGGTGGTGGAATGCTAATATATTGAAAAGTGCAGTTAGCTTTGTTTTTTGCATTATTGCCAAATGTCATTCTGATCCAAAGTTAGTTAGAAAACAGGTGGAAATGAACTTTTTTTTTCTTTTTTTTTTTTTTTTTTTGCTTACCACTCCTGCTTTCATCAATTGATAAATTATTCAACCTAAAAAGGGGAGGTGGGACTCCCTGTGACATAGTGGCTAATATACTGGAATGTGACAGTGAGTTAGTTCAAACTTCAGTTGCACTATTACATTCACTTTTGAACTAATACTCTTGAATAAAGCCCTCTTATCACTCCAACTAGGGTTTAAATTGTTCCACTACTGTTCTTCGGCAAGGATAGTTTTGGCATTAAATAACCCATGAAAGTTGATATCAAATTAAAAGAAACCAAACTAAAACAGGATTTTTTATGATTTGGTTATATATATAAGGATGAGTGAAAAAATTGATGTCATATTTGCTGTTGCTAACTTTAGACCAGTGGGCTCCAAATACTGCAACACTGATAGAAATGTATGGATCATAAGGGGGAGTGTTTAAAAAATAAATCTCATTTGGTCACATTCCATGAGAGTATCTTGGCCAGCTTATGAACTTTTGTGTGTGTGTGTGTGGGGGGGGGGTGAAGGCATTGTTCATATCTTCTTGCTATTCTAAATCTTACTATGCTGAAATTATTTTCACTAACCTGTTATATGAATAGTAATTGCTCTCTAGGAAGGAAGTCTTTCTAACAAGCAGCTTCTCGGTTGGATAATATTAGTTTGATCGTTATAACCAACTGGCCTATTCTACTACTTTTAATCAGATACCCTTTGTCTCTACCATTGATATTACTTGCTATCATATTTACGCAGTATGCTGATATATGCATACCTGTAAGTCTTAGTTCCATTGTTTGAAATGTCTTGTCTGATCCTAAAACAGTATATATTTTGATAGTTCATCTTTTTTTGTTGTGAAGCATTTATTTATTTTTTGAGTAAATCTTTACCCAAGTATTTTGCCCAAGATTTTTAATGTTACAGTTAAGTGTGATATTAAAAATCTTGTGTATAACGGGTTAGTGAAAACAACTTCAGAAGTGTTGTAGGATTTAGAAGTGTGTGTGTGTGTGTGTGTGTGTGTGTCTTCCCACACAATAGTCAGTTGAAAAGTTTATAGGCTGACCAAGATATGCTCATGAAATGTGACCAATGAACTTTATTTTTTATATGCTTATTTCATCAGTGTTGCAGTGCTTGGATCCCAAACCTTTCATGTGTGTGATGACTTTAGCCATTGAGTCGCTTTTATACTGACGAAAGAAACTTCTCTGCTGTGCATGTCTATAGCTGAGATTTGTTAAAGAATGTTAAAATCACCTTTGTTAATCCTCTTACAACTGTTAGGAAGGTATGAATTCAGGATTTTGGGAATGCCTAGAGTAGCTTTATTTTTCATTTAAAAAAAAACTTTATTTTTAGATGGTTATTTGTCTATTGTTTTTGAAATCTTAATTACTTTTTTATTGGAATTCACTAGACTTATTTCTAAAAACATCATCTTTTACATGGGGGAACCTGGTTATCTATACCAGCTGCTTTCCCAGTTAGGCTAAGTGTCATTGGTATTGTAGAAACTAAAATCACGCCTATGAGCCTATCCATTTATTCATCTCTCAGCACCCTGTTTGTTATTTTTTTTTTTTTTTTTTTTTTTATACTAGTAGCATTTTTTGTACAAAAATTCAACTTTTTCTATTAAAAGTTGTTTCCTATAATGTTATACTTTGAGACACAAACTCAGCCTCTGCAAATTTTTCTATATTTATATATCAATAAAACTGTATTTGTGACCTATCAAAAAGGGCATATCATGGCTCAATTTTTATTATAGTAATTCACTTAAAATGCTCTTGGAGAAAAAATTCAACTGATAATTTTTGTAGTGTCTGCATTCTGGCTAAACATTATTTTTAATTATCCAAATTCTCAATATAACAGAACTATGAAATACTAATTAGAATCCTTCACTCCTTCTTATAAAGAAGCATCAGTATCATGTTGTTTTGTTACAATCAGAATCCAACAGATTTTATGGTTATCTTGTATTATGTATAATTGTAATAGTTAATCTTATTGTTTATACTTGTTTTAGATGTTTGATCAGAGCCATACACCAAATAGATTATATTTTTCATTTACCATTAACCTAAATCTTAATTTCAAACCAACAAAAAGTCTTTGTTCCATGTTTCCCAGGGTAAACAAAGCAGTCCAGATGTCGTTCAAAAAAGAAAATAATTTTTGTTGCATATATTTTCGTTATTATTCAAATGGTCTAAACAGTCATGTTATATGAAATTTTTTCATTTATTACATGCCTGTTTGTACTAGAGGGGTATTCTTTAATTTTATTTTGAGGTTATAAGATTTAATGTTCAGTTTCTGATGCTGAGTTTGTGAAATTCATTTACATATATGCAAAAAATGAATTGAAAACTTTAAGCTTAATAAAAGGGAAATTTGGTTCTGTTATTTAAGGAGTGGTTGATTGGTTAGTTTTACATTATGTCAACCCTTGTTGAGTTATTCAATGCTGAAATTAGTTAAGCAATTATATGGTTTCAAGTAACTAGTAATAATTTGCTAATGATTGTACTTTCAAGTAACTTTTCTTAATACAAATAATTTGCACACAATTTTATGGTTTCAAGTATTCCTATCAAATAATAATTGGCAAAGAGTTCTGTTTGACTTGTAGATGGGGCCCTAACAGGTACTACCACTCTGGATCAGAGTGGACTTGTAAGTAATGGTAACAAAGGAATGACTCTACACTCCATAGAGCTCCAGAACTGGAGCTTCACAACTATATACAGTTTAGTGTCATATCCAGGACACTTTAGGGAGTGATAATCATAAAAATTCAGATATATTAGAAAACATATGTAAAAAATGACTTTTAATGCCTTCCTGTGTTTCTCAACAAAAATATGTATTCATATTCAACCCCTCTGATACAGGCAGGATGTGACACATGGTCATTTTTTTTTTTTAAACAGCATAAAGCTGATTTGAACAGTTTTTTTCTTCTAGTTCCATTATCTAACCAAAGCTAAACAACCTAGTCTGTCCTACTCATGGGGGAGAGAGAGAACAGATGGATTCATGCCTTTCCTATAGGGATTAGCATGAAGTGCAAACAGCCATGTCTAAGATTTGAACTTGGGTTGCTGATTATATTTCTCACAAGGATAACCATTGTGCTAAGCACATCTTCAAATATGTATTCATCTAGGTGATTGTTTCTTTGAATCCAAAAATGCATATTTATTCTGGTTAATATCTCTAGGCTTCTATATAATTTTAAATTTCCTATACCTGATCGGTACAAACTTCCAATTGGCAAATATAATTATTTTTATTACTATTGAATTTGCTGCATATAGTGTGGCTCTGCACTGGGCTCTGCAGGTGGTTTGATCTCTTTGTGATGCTCAGACCCTTGGCTGATTTGCAAAGGTCTCACTACTTCACCATGCAGTATTTGAAATATTGTCATATAATCTTGTAGACATTGTCTTCTTACAGAATGTGGAAAAGCATGCTTGGTATTATCTTTAGCTTTAAAAAGTTAAAAATTAAACTTTGGCGGGGTTGGTGTTTTTAATTTATTTGTCCATTCATTGTAGATGACTGAGAAAAAGTTACAAAATTTTCCTTAATAGAAAAAGCCATTTAATATATAGATTATTATACATGGATTCGCTCAAATCAGTTTTTTAATGTTAACTCTTTAGAAGAATCATTAACATAACAGAAATTGTTCTGATGATTAAACTTCTTGATAGCTTCTATGTTTGTTATCATGACAATTTGGCTGATCCCTTATTCATTTTTGAATCTGAATCATTTTCTGAAGAGGATTTTTTCTTTTCTATCTCTTTTTTTCTTCTGATGATGCACATAAGTTGATGAATAGAGCAGCTAAAATGTTTTACAAGAAATTAAGAGATTTGCTTGTTTGAACAATTTTAGGCAGTTTCTTCATCTTTAACTTCACTTTCCATTCTTTCTTGGGTGTCTTTCATTTGGTAACCTTCCAAGATCACTTTACTTGATCCACAGTGGGTAGGCTATTCTTATTGTTTGCTCTGTCTGATAGTCTTTCTTTGAAATTACAAAGCTCTGTAATCATCACTGCCTTTTCACTGAGCTGGTGTATAATTCTGTAATACCTCTCTCTAGGATTGAACCAATTAGTGCAGAAATATTTACCAGCTCTGAGACTCACAATGAACTGATAGTTAAAGTTCTGAAATTCTTAAATAAGGATCAGTTATGACAGATAAAGTGTCCTATCCAATCTTTTCAAAAGGTTAATACAATTGCTACCTGAGGAAGGTTGATGGGTACAGCAGTTGAAACATGATAAAAACAGAAAATGATTCTTGGTGTGTTATGGTAGTTCCTTTCTAATATTACTTGGAGCAAGTAAGATGGGAATAATCTGGTGGTGCCAATCTCTCAAAATAATGAGATGGTTAGCTGAGAATCATCCCTTACTTGATTGCAACTATCTATATGGTATCTCAAAAATAGATGTATATGTAACTGGCAATGCTGCAAGACTTTCTTTTACTGCAAGTCACTTTCTAATTATTATCAAAACTGCACTTTTAGAGCAGAACTTGTTTTCTTTCTTCTTCATTGATAAAATTTGACAGAACTTTTTTCTTTCTCTCATAGTCACTCTTGTTTTAGTTATTTTTTTTCCCCAACTGCCATTGATGAACCCCTTGCATTACTATGAATGAGTCCCTATATACGTAACTCGTGCATATTCATATTTGATTATAATATAAGAACTCTAACTTGTGCATGTGTGCTGCTCACATTACAAATGGCCACTTATACAAAGGACACATGCAGCAGTACGTTTTCTTTGCTTCAGGTAAGTGAAAGTCATCACAGTATACACTTTTTAAAATTCATTTTTATTTCAAAGGCTGTTATTGCCACATAAGTACAAATGACTATTGTTTAAACTTATTCCACAGAAAATGGAATCGGCAAAATTTGAATTCCAGTTGAGACTTTGTGTTCAAATTTCATTAATTCTCTTGGAAAACCTGCTGTAGGTAAAAGTAGGGAACATTCATCTGTGAGGCTCTCAAATTACACACAGTGTGAAGCAAAGCACAATGTATTGGCACACCAACTACCACAATACTATCAACCCTAGCAAGCACCTCCCACAGCTTAAATTGCACCCCAAACTAGCATCTACAACTCTTGTAAAACCCCTTGATTCCAGCTGTCACTAAATATTCAAGCTTAAAAATAATGTATGAAGTCTTTTGAATTCATTCACTTAGAAATAAAAACATGTATTTTATTTGTCAAGATGAAAAAGCTTCAGTTTTCATTGTTTAATTTATGTATAAAGAGGCTTTCACAGTGGATACCTGTTAGTTAAATGAAATACTCTTGGGCTACCCTTCTCTGTGAAGGGTGGTGCTTACCACTCTTGGGATATGTACCCTACTCTTCTAACAGTGCAGTACTGATGTTCAGTTTCTTACTGGTTTATACCTTTCCAGTTTTCATCTGTTGTGTACATTTAAAAAAAAATGATTTAGAGCAAATAGTATTTTGGTGATTGTCATAAACAAGGCATCAATAAATGTGATCAATTAGTGCTGTAAATAACAATCCTTTCGGCACTGACTTTCCCCCTTTCACACTCAGTGGAATTTTTGGAATGATTTACTCGGATATCTGTAGCATTCTTATCAACAAAATTTGTAGAATAATTGAAATAAAAATTGCCTAATTTTACATTTTTTTATAAAATTGCTTAAAAGTTTTCAAAAACTTACAAAGTTATATTAACAAAATAATTTTTTCTAAACAAAATGTTGTATAGCATCAGTTAAAACCCTTGAGTTTGGAACTTTGAAAGAAGCAATTTGTTCTTTCCTTCTCGGCTATAGGTAAATAGAGTAAACTGGGTTCTTTAGCCTTGGTATGGCAACCAGTCTAGAAGGAAAACTCAGAATTCTAATCTAGTGTACTTACTTAAAAAGTGACCTTGCGTTGTATCCTGCCTGTGGCAGAGAAGTTGGGTAAATACTTGCTTCCCATATATTCATCATTGAGATTGTTGCATGAGGACATAAATACCTTCTTCAAAGAATGTGGCATCAAATCACTTGTTCTTCTGTCAGTTGTTTAGGAGTCCCAATAAGATTACTTTTTGGCCAATGTGCCAACTTCTTGTGGATGTTTTCATGGGGCACTAACATCAAAAGACAAAATTCCACAGCCATATCACAATGTTTTCAATATCTATTATAAATAAAAGCTGGTAGGATTTAGAATATGCTGATTGCATTTTGCACATAAGGGTCAGACTCCCCCACAAAAAGGTATCCCAGGTATGACACTAAACTTCATCTGATGGTGAAACTTCAGTTCTGGAGCTCTGAGGAGTATGGAGTGCTTCTTCATTGCTATTGCTCCCAGGTCCACTCTGACCCAGAGTAGTAGTATCTGTTAGGGTCTCATCTGTTTGAATATTACTTGTATTAAATAGGAATACTTGATACCATATAACTGTTTGCAATTTATTTATATTAAGAATAATTATTTGAAATTATTAACTAAGGATTATTATTAGTTAGTTGAAACTATATAACTATGTGGAAAAAGTGGCTATTATTAAATAGAAATAGTCTCTTAAAACCATAACATTGTGTATAAATTATTAGTATTAGGTAGGAATACTTGAAACCATACAACTGTGTGCAGATTATTTGTATTAGATAATAATACATGATATCGTATATAAAAGAAAAAAATCTTAAACTCCACAAAAAAATGTAAATATAGACATACAATGTATGCAAATCCCTAGCCTCTAACCATAAAATAACGCCAGATGGGTTGACATGCCCTTTTAAATCAAAGCTTCAGATAAACGTGAAATCCTATGTGGCTCATCTAGTGGATTCTGTATCATAAATAAAATGCCTGAGTCATAAACTAGTCTTTATTGTTGAAGTGTTTGATTTATAGATTGTTTGTCTTGGAAGAATAAACTGTTCCTTTTTTTGCAAGGAGTCCAGTTGGCTGGGGCTGTAGAATACACTGACTGCATCTCTGGTGCAGAGTAAGCCCTCAACTCCAATGAGTGTCCTGGCTATGACATTAAACTATCTGATGATGAGGCTCCAGCCCTGGAGCTTTGGGGAATATGGAGTATCCCTTCATTGCCATTGCTCCCAGGTCCACTCTGACCTGGAATGGTGGCACCTGATAGGGTCTGATCTCTGGGTCAAATAGAACTGTTTGTCATTTAAACTTTTGCTAAATTGAATTGTTAGAAATTGAACTGTTTACCCATTTATCTGTGTGTAAACAAATAACTGATATTAATTGAATCATTAATGATACATAGCAATACTTGGAACTATTTAACTGTGTACAAATGAATGAGTAATGTTGAATAGGATTATTTGTGTTAAATAGCAATACTTGAAACACTTGTACTGTGTGCCTGAATTGAATTATTGGTGTTAGAGATAGTAATACTTGTAACCACTTCACTGTGTGCAAACAAATGATTGATATTGAATAGTATTATTAGTGTTGGATAGCAATAATTGAAACCATTTAACTGTGTAGAAACAAAATGATTAATATTAAATAAAGTATTTGTTTGTTAGAAATACTTGAAACTATTTAACTGTGTACAAAAAAGCTCTGGCTCATTTAAAAATGTTATCAGCAAAATGTGCTTACAAATCATATATTTAAAATAGATGTATAAACAGGATTTGGCATTAAATAACCTACAATGGTTGATATGCCATAAAACCCAACTAAACTTTTTGCAAGGTGTGAGCCCCCATGGCATAGTGGCTAACATGGTGGACTTTGACATAGTTAGTTTGAACTCCTGTCTTGCTATTACATTCACTTTTGGATTGATACCCTTGGAAAAGCTATGGCTTAAATAGTACCACTATTACTCTTCTACAAGATGATTGATATACCATTTAATAAAGAAACCAAAAAACAAAACTTTTTGCAATAGTAACCTTCTCATCCAATGGATTCAAGGCATAAATGGCCTTTTGCTGTGTATGCATGTGCATGCACACACTTATTCATTTACATTAACTGTATATGCTGCAGTGTTCCTAAACCTTTTCATTTAACTCTGGTGTTTTGGTGTTTGAAACATTACTCTTCATCCAGGTGGTTCCAGCTGTATCTTAAGATATCCATCTTTTTATCATCACTTAAATCTCCCATTAAATGATTGCTATATTTGAGGGTATGTGAAGTTGGAAAGAAATCTGTTCCTTCATATTTTCGTCTTTTAAATTTACTTTCCTACATAGACAAGCTGTCAGGATTATTGGCTTGAATTTAATTGTGCTGAACTGAATTATTCATTCCATTATGTTTTGAGAATGGGAAATTGGTTGCATCAAAATCTCCCGAACAAATACAAGAATGGATGCTAGGGGCTAATTATGGTTGAGAAAATCTTACAAGTGTTGATGCTGCTTCATTTCCCAAATCCTGACCCACGATAATGTATTTGATTCATCTTTTGATACTCGGCCAACATGGTTGGCAAGTCCTGTAATGCTCTCTGATCCATAAGGATTTGAAATAATGAATGCAAATGAGAAATCACTACTTGTACTTGGTCCATTCAGTTATTTACTATGCTTAGTTTAGCACAAGCCCTGTTACTGAGGCTTAGAATATACTGACTGCATCCTGTGCAGAGTAAGCCTTCATCTCCCAAAATGGGGTGTCTTGAGTATGACGTTGAACTACATCTGGTGATGAGGCTCTGTTCTGAAAATCTGGAGTAACCCTTCATTGCCATTAATCCCAGGTCTGCTCTGACTTTGTGGTAGTACCTGTTAGGATTCCATCTATGGGTCAAATGGATCTGTTTTGAAAATTATAAGTGTTGGATAAGAATACTTGAAGCCATATAACTGTATGTACACAAAAAAATTACTAAATAGAAATATTCTCATAACCATATAATTGTGTATATATTAGTATTTGATAAGAATACTTGAAATCATACAATTGTGTGCAGATAAATTATTGAAGACAAGTGCAATTACATGCACACATTGATTATAATCATTTTTAAGCATTTAGAAATGAAGCAAATTCCAGAAGTAACTTAATTCAGTATCTGCCGGATTGTGTACAATTATCTGAACTAAATTAAAGTCCTCATAGTGATTCACAAAGTTAAACATATTTAAAGAGAAAATCTTTTTTTAAATTCTCATAAGACAAGGCAACAAACTTAATATTTTCTGAGTTTTGATTGTGAAATTCAACAGTCTTGAATCAGAAAGTAGTCCTAGGAACCAGAAAAGAGCCTTTAATGGTTGCACACAACAAAGTGTGTATATATATATATATATATATATATATATATATATATATATATATATATATATATATATATATATATATATATATATATATATATATATATTAGTAATTTGTAAAAATTACTAAATTTCAACTGTTAGCAGATTCCCTGTGGTGTAATGGCTAATGTGCTAGACTGTGATATTGTAGTGAGTGTGTTTGAACTACACACTATTATTTTCACTTTTGGACTAATATCCTTGGGAATGTTATGACCCCCCCCCCACTCAGAAATGGGTTTAACAGTACTACTGTTTTTCTACAAGGATGGCTTTGGCATTAAATAACCCATATAGGTTTATATGCCATTAAACAAAGAAACCAAACCTAAATCTAAACTACTTAATCCCTTTCTTGCTTAAAAAAAATGGCCTTGTGTCACATCTTACTCATGATTAATATTGAATAGTATTATTAGTGTTGGATAGCAATAATTGAAATTATTTAACTGTGTAGAAACAAAATGATTAATATCAAATTTGTTTTAATACTTTGGTTAATTTACTTTTCCCAAGTGAATGTAGCCATTGAGCTTTGAAAGTTGATTAGTGATCACTTGTGTGTTTTTTTTTTTTTTTTTTTTTTTTTTTATTTATTTATTTATTTTTTTTTTTTTTTTTTTTTTTTTTTTTTTTTTTTTTTTTTTTTTTTTTTTTTAGTAAAAAAAAAAAAATGTAGGATTTTTAGCAGCTGTTCTTTCTATCAAAAGTTTGAAACAGGAGTGGCAGGATAGAAGGAAAGTGTTACCTTCAGTCAGGAGATTGTTGAAAATTCCTTGTTTAGTTGTCCCTTTTCCTTTCCTTAAAAGCAATAGATAACATGTTACCCACATGTCTTGGTCTCCAAGCAATCCAAAATGATTCCTGTCTCACTTTTGATTCTCTTTTTAAGTACATGCACCTATTACTTGGGCTTTACTTTTTAAAAGTATATAAGTGACCACAATAAGCCTTTGGCATTTTAGTCTCGCTTATAAAACTTTATATTGTAAAATGTCTTTGGAGCTATCAAAGAGTATCTAATTTATGTGATCAAGGAAAATCTGAAAACATTACTCATGAACATGTTTCCTTGCCACCTAACTTTTTTCAGTCCATTGCAAGTCTGTCCTTCCCAATGTAAAACATGGGAGTAATGGGTCCTATCCTGCCATATTGGCTTATGATGTTAAGAGGTTGGTATTCAGTTTTCTATTGCATAAATTCATTGCCTATGAAGACTATAGGTCTCTTCTTTACTATTTATCCATAGTTAGGGAGGAGAGGGATGAAGTCATACCATTCTTAAAGGCATTAATGTGAAGTAAAATGCGAACAACTGTCTGGATTTCATTCTCTTGTGTGTGTGTGCTAACATTTTAGTTTATTATAACAGCAATAAAAGGTACAACTGAAAACTCTGCCCTGTCATTGAGGCATTGGAGTTAGTCTTAAAAATAAATGTTATACTAACAACAATAAAATGAATTAAAACTTAGTTAAATTCTAACACTTTATATTGTTAGTCATTGTTGTTGTGTTTTTTTTGATAAAGTCCTTCCTGTGTATCGCCAAGTTTCCCTCCATCACACCTGTGTCTTCTGATTTAGTGACTTCTTGGGGAGAATTTCTGGTTTGACGTGTAGCTGGGAATTGGTCCGCAATCTATGCTGATTCCCTGTCCCCGCCAAAAAACAAACTAACTTCTGGGCTATTCACGTGATAGGTTTATCCAATCACAGACTTTCCCTCACCTGACCCCACGCACAGGAATAAACATGTTTTACTGACCCAACCAGGGATTTAGAATATATTCACTGCATCCCTTACTGGAGTAACCTGGGTATGGCACTCAAGTGCATATGGTATTGAGACTCCAGTTCTAGAGCTCTGGGTAGTATGGAGTTCTTTGTAGCTATTACTTCAAGGTTTATTGTGAGCTGGTGTGGTAGTATCTGTTAGGGTTCTATCTATTGGTCAAATAAATCTTTTCAGAAATCATTAGTATTTACTTAGAATACTTGAAATCATATTACTACAAATTAGATAGTAATACTTGGAACTATATGATTGTATATAAACTTGATTATTCTCATTAAATAATAGTTACTTGAAACCATATAATTGCTTGAATTATTTGTATTTGATAGGAATACTTGAAATTATAACTGTGTGCAAATTATTTGAATTAGATAGGAATAGTTGATATTGTAACATATGCAAACTAATGATTATAGACAAAATACAATGAAATATTGAAGATATGATTACAATCAAATATTTTACAAATGAATCAAATTTCAGCATTAAATAATTCATAAGGACAATATAGATATAAAATGATAAAATATACTAACAAAATTATAAAAAGTGATAACCATTATAGAATTAGCTAAAAAATTACACTGTTGGTGAGTACCCCCCCCCGCTTATAAAAAAGACAACAACACTGAGACTTTGGTATACAGTAGTGGGGTGGGGGCTGCTATATTGTACACATTAAGATCTGAGTGGAATGTGTGTGGCTTAACTGCTGACTCCACTGAGACAAAAGCTTTTGTTTATACTAAGGAAATTCCATAATTTATTGCTTCTCAATAAAAGGGATATCTCATGATTTAGTCATTCCAGTTGGACAATGTTTTTGAACTTGTTACCACAGAAACTAACATTCTGTTTTTGAAATTATAATGTAGTTTTAACTTGTGTAAAAATTTTGTCATTTCAAAATCTTATGTATATACTTACCAACCTCACCTCCATCAGCAAGATGCAATATAAGTTTTTTTTTTTTTTTTTTTTTTTTATTAAATGATGTACAACTCGTTTGACAAAGCCAAAAAAAAATGGTCCAACCTACTTATTTATGGGTTGGGGGTCCCTATGATGTAGTGGCTAATGTACTGAACTGCAACATCCTAGTGAACAAGTTCGAACTCCAGTCGTGCTCACTAATACCCTTTATATTCATTATTTGATAAAATTTAACTTCTGATTATTCTGAAGTCATAAAGAACAAGCACTTTATCTGATTAAGATACTCAAAATGTAGACTCCTTACTGTGTGTGATTGTATATTTTTATTTATTCTCATAATTATGTAAAACCTTATTACTTGCTTATAGACTGTCTTTAGAGGCTACTAAGCTTGATATCAAGTTAAATCTTATTTGTGTGAATTATAAGTAATATTTATAGAATTTATATTAGGATTGAAGTAAGTGAAAGTACTCTATAATTATCATTCGATAGTTCTTTCTTGAATTTATGATTGGGTAAGGACAAAAAGGTTGATTTATTGGAAATTTCTTTATTCTCCAAGTTGGAGCATTTAAATATTATTTTGATAACAAATATCATTACAATCTACAATTTTTGCTGTTATAGTAGCAATATACAAAAATCAAATTGGTATTGATTCAGTCGTTGAAATAAAATTATTAACATCATTGGTTTTAGAATTTTAGCTAATTATCTTCATATTGATTTTTCAACACAGTGTTTTGGTTAAACTTAAATTGCATGTTAAAGCACAATAGGTTAACATCTGTTATTACTTTAATAAATTGGTGGTCTTGTTGATGAGACGGTGTTGATAAATAATGAACAACTTGTAAAGACTATTGGAAGCAAAATACACATGGAGGAAAGATTATCTGAAATATTGTATTTTGAAAGTTATCTGACCAGTTATTTTATCTTGGAACTTGAGAAAACAATTTACATCCAGTTTTTTGTCTCTGAAGTTGTGCTTGTTGCAGAGTTTGAAGTGTTGGGACGCTAGTTTTACAAACCTTTGTTTCTGTAGATTTTGATTCTCAAAGGGTGCAAGCCTTTGTTGAACTTGGCAAAGATAAATATTGCTGTTAAAGCAAGTTGTTTATAATATATTTGCAAATTCATCTGACGAGCAAGTTTGCTCGTGTAATGAGTTTGATCATCACTAAGTGTTCTTTTGCTGTGTCTTTGTGCTAGACTATCAAGTATAAGAGACAACTGTTGCTTTACATCAACAGTAAAATTGTTTGATATTTCAAGAATTAAGTTAAATTGGATATTTAACTTAATTCTCCTGCCCCAACCTTTTTCTGGCAAAATATTTTTGAAATCTTTATTTTTCCCCGTCTAGAATATAAGGAAAAAAAATTCTCATTTAACTAAAATGATAGTTACACATTAATTGCAGCAAATATTTTAATCCGCTCCCCTACCAAAAAAAAAACTTCCAGAAGAAAGACAAAAAATTCAAGACTTAAGTGGAGTAACTTTTGAAGTGTCAATTTAGTTGGAGTGGCTACTATTAACTACAGCACTCCATTAATAGTTTAAGAAATGGAAATTCTCAAATTCAACACTTAAAAAATCCTTGTAAAAATCTCTAACAGGACTCTTGACTAATTTTTTTTTTCACCAGTCTATGAACTGTCCTGAAATGATTTTAAACGGTCCCAAAATCGAAATGTTTTTGTTTTTGTACTTTATCATAATTATTATTAGCATAATAAAAATGCCTATTTTCTGACACACACGCGTGTTTTTTTTTTGTTTTTTCTTTCCTGTGAATAAACAAAATTTTTAGTTAGAAGTACAAATGTCAAATTGATGCTTATTGAGGTGAACTGAGACTTGAAAGAATCTGGACTCTGTAATAAATGTACAGAAAAGAGGAAAAAAAGGAAATGGTTTACATATATATATATATATATATATATATATATATATATATATATATATATATATATAGGTCCATTGACTTTGTGAGTAGATGGTTCACCAATGGATTGGGAGACTGGGGTTCAATCCCAGGTCGAGTCATACCAAAGACACCATAAAATTGTTCTTGATATCTCCTTAACATTCAGCTTTATAAAATAGGGTTCAAGGGTAGTAATTTACTGAGCATTTTGCTTAGATGTGGCACAAGGCCATATGAATGGGGCACCCAATGAGACACGAACACCCTCATGAAGGTTTGCTAGTCAAGTTTGCTAACCATTACACTACTTGAGATAGGGATGAAGGGTAAAGTGGAGCAATCCAAGGAAAGGAGTAGTGCCCTCTCCTACACTTTGGTGTAGTAGCTAATCCCTTGACTACAGTTGGCAATTCTTCTTAACGACATTATTTTGCCCTAAAACATTTTTCTCTAAATTCTTTGTCTCTCCATATTTTTTGTGGGTGTGCTATAATTATGATTAATACACCCCAGGTCATGAATATCCAAACAAATTTCGCTTCAGACAGTTGTATTTGCATAGATGAGTACAGTCATTCATAACCCATTGTTAAATTTTTTTTTTTTTTTTTTTCAATCAACTGTCCCATGGGGTGTCCCAATGAATATTTTAGTATCCCATGGGACATCATTATTTTGAACCTGGGTCTGTAAGTCTTTTTTGTATTTTGAAATGATATCGTTTGATGATGGATAGAATTCAGCCCTTTTATTTACAGGCTGGGTAAAGTCACTTTGATATTTTAAAGATTTTATACATTCCTGCTAAGATATTTTGTAGTTTTTATTTTCCATACTTGATTATGAAAACTTTTTGAATCGGTTTCCTGTTAAGGATTTCTTTAGAATAAATTAAAAAATTGTATGAAAGGAATCGAAAACTAACTTTTGGACAGTATTGTAGTTAAGAAGCAACTTTAGATTTCATCAAGTTGTGCTGATAGCACAGATTCCTTTGACTTTCTCCCTCACCATCTGTCCTTATTGGCCATTGTTCTTGGTAGGTCCTCTTGATGGCATTCAGTCACCACACAGCTGATGAATTTAAGCCTTTGCTCGTGTGTAATATGTTAGATTGAATTATCTCTGCCTTTCGCAATTCTTGATCCTCTCTGAGTAAAGTGTAGCACCTTCATTTCGTATGTTTTGATAAATCTTAACAATTGAAAACCATAAATAACTAAAAAATGCCATTGATTATAGAGACAAGATACCTGCTCCTGTTACTTATGATATTGGAATTGATTGATATTTCAACAGCAGGTCAACTCATCTTGGCCTTATTTTATGCCTCGAGGTTAGTGAATTGTGTTCATTATACATTCATATTTACATTTTGTGTAGTTGTTAGTTAAGAGTTTCTTCCTTACATGGTCTTATTGAATATAAATAATGTTCAAATAGATCTATTGGAACCATAGATGAGATCCTATCAGGTACTACAACCCTGGGTGATAGTGGACCTGGAAGTAATGGCATTGAAGAGGTACTCCACACTCTCCTGAACTGGAGCCTCACCACCAGATGCAGTTTAGTATCATACTTGGGACACCCACTTTTTTGAGGGGAGAGGAGGTCTTGCCCATTTGTAGGGAATACAGTCAATGTATTCTAAGCCCCACTAATAGGAGGAAATATTGGAATTAAGGTACTCTGAGAGCTTGATGATTTCATGCATAGCTTGTATGTGTTTCTCTTTTATTGATATTTGCACCATTCTTGAATATTTACTTGTGAGGCAGTGGCACAAAATGGTTCAGTGGGTAGCAACTTAGAAAATAGAATTATTTAGAACTAATGATATCACTTTTGTGTTAACTCACTAAGGCATGAATTTAACCTTCCCTGTATTCCTTAAGTTTTTTTTTTTTAACTGTAGTGCTATTTAACCAGATGTGCACTTGTTTTTATTGGGAAGAACATTTTAATCTTTCCATAGCCTTTCAGTAGTTGGGAGGAGAGGTCTATTTCATGTTCTTTTTCATCAATGATAGACTGTATACCACATTTTAATATTGCAGATAGTTCAATAAATATTTTTACATCCCTCGAAAACAAAAATGTACAAGAGTATTTGAAATCCAGCTAAGACTAATTGTTCATTTGCACCAATGTTCTTTTGGCAAGTAGGATATAACTTTTTTTCCTGTACACTGTTTTGTTGACAGCTATCATCTCATCAAGTTCTGATGGCTGACAGAAGGGGTGAGTGAACAATCGGGTTTACAACTCTTTCATAGCTAGCTCTGCAATAAGCTGTTACATCTATTGCCAACCTTGATAGAAATGTCATTGCTTTATGATTCTATCTCTGTTTATGGTATCCTCTCTTGTCATTGCTCTAAAAAAAAAAAAAAAGTCTCTCCTAGAAGTAAATTACTTTTTGTTCATTTTTGTCTATAAATGACCATGTTATTTTTCATAGCTTTATTTTAGGTGAATATTTATCTAAGAAAAAAATCTTATTAGATCTTAACACTAACATTGTATTCTATTTTACTTTTTCCTTTATAATAATCTTTTAGATTTGGGAGGAAAGGGAGAATGTTACACAAGTTCCTCTTTTCTCTGCACAATTTCAGTTGATTGCTAAAAATTCAATGACTTATGATGAATTCATTGTATCATGTCTTCCTGCTATTAAACTATAACAGCATGCTTTTTGGATATACATGTAAAGAGAAGTAATGAATGCAGGGAAAGAAGAGTCACCTTTTGAATTAAGGTGATTGATAGTAATAGAAAAAAGAAACTTATTTAATTAGTGGTAAAAGAGAAAGTGATCAGGTGTGTTGCAATTGAGAGAGAATCACTTTATTAATATCAAAGTCAGGAAACAGAAGTTCAACACATTTTTAATCAATTTCCTTTTTATAATTATATTTTTAATTTGAATTCTTTCCTTTAATGATGAAATAATTGTGGCATTCATTTTAATATCTTACAACTGTCTGATTGGGGAAGTATATTTTCTGAAATTTCTAAAATCTTTATTCCACATGATATTCCTACTAGTTACTTAGAATAGAGTGATTACATCTCTTGCAGATGGGTAAGATTCCCCTAAAAAAGTATCCCAAGTATGATACTAAACTGTATCTGATGGTGAGGCTCCAATTCTGGAGCTGTACGGAGTGTGAAGTACCCCTTCATTGCCATTGTTCTCAGGTCCATTTTGATCTGGTGTGGTAGTACCATTTTAGTGTCCCATCTATGGGTTTCATAGATCTGCTTAAAAATTATTTGTATTCAATAAGACTGTGTGCAAAAAAACTTAACTACACAAAAAATGCTAATATAAATGCTATTCCATAACCTCTAGGTATAAAATAAGATTGATATGCCATTAAAATCTATCAATCCAATCTTTCTCATGTTTTCACCTTTCCTCATATTATCTTTTAGTCAATGTCTTCTACAGATGTATAATTCATCTGGTAAGTTTTCCTCTTTTTGGATGGTTCTTGAACAGATATCTTGTAATGATATGCTTCTCCACAATGACAAACTTAAAAAGGTCAGTGACTTATTGGAGGACAACCTGTATCTCAATCTTATATAGGACACAACTTGTGTCTGTCTGTTTGTGATAAATACTTGTTACTTTACTTTGTAGAAGTTTTGTTTGAGACAATATCGGCTTCATAAATAATTTTCCAGAGGGCATCTCTTTTATAGACTAACATAGTTCACAGAAAATACCATCATTCCTCTTACTCTATTTCAGCCAAAATTTATCAAGATTGGTATAAATGGGTGTCTGTGCTTGATCATCATTTATCAATATTCAGTTTTTAATTTTTTTTTAAATAGCACATTTATTTATCAATGTTTCTTAGCAAATACTTATGAGTTGATTAATTTTTTGATCATAGAGAAATCAAGGTTTACAATTTTTGTAACTTAACTAAACTTGCTCATTAGCTTGAGTGAAATGTGATTTTAACTACAACAACAAAAAACAATAAAAATTAATAAAAATAAAGATTAATCAAAATCAATGAGGGAAGAGACCCCATGGTGTAATGGCTAAAATGCTTGCTTGTGGCCTTGAAGTAAGCAAGTTCAGATTCCAGTCACACTATGTTCATCTTCAGATTAATACCCTTGGGAAAGGTATGAACCCTCTTACTCCTCCCTCAGCTATGGGTTAAATAGTATCACTGATTGCTTGGCATTAAATGACCCATAAAAGTTGATATGCCCTTAAATCCTTAAATAAACCAAACCAAACCAAAATTAATGGTTGACAAAAATTCATTTAAGGTAAATAAAATATATGAATTTTAATGTCTTTAATTTTTTTTTTTTTTTTTTTTTTTCCTCAAGCTGCAAAAGAAAATGTGTAAATTGTACAAGGAAATTTAGATGAGGTATAATAGTTAATATTACTGTTGGAAAATTCAAAATTTTCTGATTGAAGATTTTCAAATGTATTGCAATTCCTGAACTACTAATTTTTAGTTATTTCTTTTCATCCTGTTTTATTTCATATCAGGTTGTTAATTTAACAGTCAACTAAACAGCACAGTTGCTCAGTCAGAGCTGTAGAATACACTGACTTGACCTCTGCAGAAGGGTAAGACCCCCCCCCACCCCAATGAGTGTCCTGAATATATGCCGCTAAACAACCTAATGGTGAGGTTCCAGTGATGCTGGAGCTTTGGGGAATGAGGAGTACTCCTTCATTACCATCGTTCCCAGGTCCACTCTGGCCCAGAGTGGTACCACCTGATAAGGCTTTATCTATGGGTTAAATAGAACTAATTTGTGTACTTATGCTAAACTGAATTGTTTGAAATAGAATTGTTTTTGACATTGAAATTGTACTCTGCTAAATTGAATTATTTGAAAGAGAACTGTTTTGACATTAACTGTGTAAGCAAAAACTATACCTATACTAAACTAAATTGTTTGAATTAGAACTGTTTGACTAAACTGAATAGCTTGAAATAGAAATGTTTTTTACAACTAAACTGTGTACTTATGCTAAACTGTTTGAAATAGAACTGTTTATATCTATAAAAATGGATTTGGCATTAAATAACCCACAAGGGTTGATATGCCATAAAACCCAAACAAACAGCAGACTGAGAATGAAGAATAAGTTGGGTTTTTTTTTTCTTTATTTTTGATAACCCATGATTACATAAGTTTCAAAATGACTTTGATAAATTGCAACTAAAATGAAAAAATGAGTCAAAAAGGTTCATAATGACAATGTTTAATCTAAAACAAAAATCAAAGGTCTTTACATGTTGATGTAGCCAAAAGTGAAGACAGCTAATTTAAAACTGAATATTTTTGATTCAAGTGGAAAGCTACTTTTAGTTAAAAATCTTAATCATTTCAACTATCAGCTTTTTGGCTGAAGTGAAATGCTTTGGAATTTCACAAAAAATTGTATTGTTATTTTGATAAGGATCTTGCATTGCTCCTCACTGAACAAATCCGGATGGTCAGTGAGAATAAAGATGCAAATAAATCTGATTTCTTCAAAACCTTTTTTCCTAAAATGTACTTCTTTTTGAAGCAATTTTAAATTTTTTTTATCTTGAAACTGATAATTTGATATCATTGCACTAAATGATTAATTTTTCTTTTTTTTAAAAATTGGTTAATTGCAAGAAATGAGTCTTTTTGCTGTTGCTTGATTTATTTGCTTCTCTGATTGTTTGATAGACCATTTTGTAAAGCTACAGAGAGATTATAATTTCTAAGTGCTTCCAACTTGCTTTCGGATGTTCTCCACTTTGGAATGTTGAAATCTGATCGCTGTGTCAAGTGTTTTTGTCTGAGTTGTTTTCTTCATTGCATTTAGAGTGCATGACAAAACTCATGTCAAGAGTGATAAGATGGCTTAAGCCATCAAGTCTTTAGGAATGCAGCTATCTTAAATTAAACTCAGGAAATATGAAAGCTGATGTATTGACATAACAGAATTTTCGTCAAAGAAAAATATCCCATCTTCTTTGAATATGAAATTTAAAAAATTTAACAGAGGCATTTGAGATGAACTAATCTTTGTATTATAGATGTTTTGGAAGTTGAAAGTATCTGATATTAAAAGCAAGTTTCATTGGATTTTTGAGAAAACATCTTGATTATATCCTTGTAAATGACTAATAGTAGAAAGTGCTCTGAGAGAAAATTAAGATAATTTTTGTATATATTGAATCAAACTTAAATCTTCTAAGACATGAAAAATCAATAAGAAATAAATAATTTTAAAAAAGAAAAAAATGCTATATATAATATATACATCGCATAGGCAAAAAAACTGACAGTCACTAAGCATCATTAAATCTATATCTACACTATCCTAACTTAAAGTATCTGACTGCTGTTAAATATATAACTTTAACTGTCTCATCCAAAAAATAATCCTTTGTAACTAATGTCACACTGGTGACAAATCATTCCGAACTTTCCCATTTGGTGGAATTGGGTAGGTGTTACAAAACTGGTATCTCTGAGACTCTTGGCCAACATATTCATTTTATTGTCTTGTCCAAAGTCAAGAACACAACTGAAGGAGATATTTTAATCAGCAGACTCCAGTTGATGGGATACACTTCGGCCGGCTGTGGTGTCAGTGGCAAGGATCTGGTTGGGTGTGTCTCGTCACTGGACATACCCCGAGCCTCAGGGGTCTGTCCCCCTAGGCTTTAACCCTCCTTGGAGGGGTTAGGTTTATTGCCTGGCGCCTTTTTTTAGGGCAATGTCGATGGGGCCTGAGGCATTTTGGGGAATGCCGGGTGCATCTGGGCTACAGCCCTGTGTCCAGACCCACCTTAAAAAAGGCCTTGTGCCACACTCCGTTGGTTGATGGGATGGCCGACAAATACTCCTGAAGGAGATATCACTTTAGTCTTGGACCCATGTTTGAGAGATATCAGTCAGCAGGAGATGTGATGTTTTTAAAGATGATTATTTGTTTATTTTTGTGCATTAAACATTCTTGGCGCTTATGAAAAACTTTGTTAAAATGATCATTATCTGAAAACTCAGGAAATTGATTTATTTTTATTTATTTATTTATTTTTTTTTTTTTTTATCCTTAAAACTAGCATTTCTTCTATGTAGTATATTAACATATTTCTAATTTTCCCCCTCCATTGTTTTAGCACTCCCATTAAGGATCCAGCATTACATCTTGACAAGTTCCCAGATCATGGGATCAACCAGTAATAAAATAGAAAGTAAAAGAAAAATTTTACCCAAATAAAATTGATATCAAGTCTAAAGTTAATTTTGTTTGAGAAGGTAGAACTTATTTAACTTGGAAATTTCAGGTCTTAGCTAGAACCAAATATCAATTAGTTGAATGTTTCTCATCAGTTCTAATATCTCAGCCATTAAATTATCTGCTTTCAAATAAAATAGGGAAGGGGAATTAGATACATCAAAACTGGATGAGAGGCCAGGGAAACAAAATTACTGCAATACATAGCAAACCACAGTGCTTTTATAACTTTAACTGATAATTCTACATATGTTATTGATTATTGCAATTATTGATTTGTTCATAGTCAATGCAGAAAATTGTGAGAGAAAAAAATCTGGATTGGTAAAATGCAAAAAAGATATTCTTGGACTTGTTTTTCAGACATTGTATTTCAAATAGAATGTCATGTGGACCACTTAGTGACTTATAGATTTCTTAACCAGACAGATGAATAGGTCTCTCTGTTGATGTCTTATTCATTTATTTTTTTTTGTCCTCTTCTAAAAAAGGATGTAGTAAAGTCTTTTAATTTTGCTTAATGGTAAAATTGTGTTTAAAGGTGGGTAAAGAAAATAATTTGTGTGCATGTGTGCACTCAATATCAGTAATAGAACATGTATATCAAAGTTAGGATAGCATACATACAGTCAACTCTGTATCTATCTGATTCAAAATTTATGAAGGATGTACAAAAAGTAAGGTAAAACAGTAAATCCAACGTTTATTACTACACAAATTAAACAGTAGGCATATATCACATGTAGTTGCCATTGAGATTGATGCCCTTGTCCCATCAGGGTATGGGCACATAAATACCCTCCTTGAAGAATGTGGTGTCAAATAACTGTAGCCAACCTTGTACCTCTGCAACTGCCACATTGTTAGTGTGGAATCACTTTCCAGATAAATGTTTGTAGTGGGGTCCAAACAAATGATAGTTCTAACTTGACTCCTTCTGATTATGGGGTGGATGAAGTAAAACATCCAAACCATATGAACTTATGCACTGAAACTTATTTTTAAGCCAAATGATTTGGGACTGAATGAGATGACACTTTCTGATATACTAACCTCTTGAATATGAACAAACTTGTCTTCTGTTGTTGATGATTGTGATCTCCTATACAAGGCTTGCCCTGCAGATTTGAACACCCCTCTTTGAACATATGAGGATCCTTAAATAAGTTTTCAGACTTTTTTCGTATGGGCACTTTTATTGATAGTATACACATGAAACTCTAGTCCTCTTCAAAGTAATCTCCTCTAGCTGCAATGCACTTGTTGTACTGTTTCAACAACTTCTGGAAGGCCCCATGGAAGTCCTCTTGTGTGAGCATGTCAATGACCTTCATCATAGCCTCTTTCATCTCCTCAATTGTCTCATAATGACAGCCTCTGAGCTTAGGGAATAAGCAAAAGTCACAGGGAGCAAGGTCTGGACTGTAGGGAGGCTGAGGAACTGTCTTGATGCCCATCTTGCTCAAATAGTCTGTGACAAGGATGGAGTTGTGGACCGGTGCATTGTCCTGGTGGAAATGCGACTGACCAGATTTGAAGAGTGCTGGCCTCTTTCAACGGAATCTCTACCTGAACTCCCTCAAAACCTCAACATAATAACCCTAACCCTAACTCTTTGGCCAATCAACTCTAGTGTATTGACTTCCTTACTCCTCCCACACCTCTCATCCTCCCTCACAGACTCCCTGCCTTCCTTGAATCTCTTATGCCACTCAAAAACTGATGCTCGATTCATGCAAGATGGTTGAAAAGCAGTCTGAAGCATTCCATACGTTTCTGTGGTATTTTTTCCAAGTTTAAAACACAATTTTATTGCATATCGTTCTTCTAAAGTGTCCTCATGTCCAAATTGCATTTTTGAAATTCACCAGCTGTGACAATCGGGCTTTAGTAGGGTGTATTCCAATTGCTACTGTAGCTGTTCATTTGAACCTGAAATCATAAAAATTGGTCAGTCATCTCATAAGATGTATAGCAATAACATGCTGAATTTTCAAGAGTCTACGACAATTTAAATGCCTGTACAAAAAAGTCTGGAAGCTTATTGAATGCACCATATACTACACTAAATTGATATCTGCTTTGGGTTCATTACACAGTAAGTTCACAATGAATTTCTTTGGTTTTTTTTTTTTTTTTTTTTTTTTTTTTTTTTTTTTTTTGTATTAACACCTTTGTCCACTGTTTGATGGTAGCAGTCTTTGTGGTGATATGATATATGCATCCACTCTATATTAAGGTTGTTCTGGTTGTTACAAGAAGTATTGGATACCACCCATTTTGTGTTTACAGCTTTCACCATGTTTTAATTCCAGTTGATTTATGCCTATCTATACCTTACTTTTTTGAACACCTGAATATATATTGATGCCAGTTCACTGGGTTCAATGTCTGGATGAAGCTGTGTGTGTGCACTTTGAAATGATTTCTTTAGGTAAGGGAATAAATTCAACCACCTGCCCAAGTTATGTGTCTGGTAGGATTACTGGTTTAGAAGAACAATTCTGAATTCCACCCTGTTGAATCAGTTTTGAATATACTGACTATATCCCTTGCTGAGGGGTAAGACCCCTTTCCCCACAAAAAGGTTGTCCTCTAGGCATAAAATAACTCTAGACTGGCTGACCTACCGTCAAAATCAATCCTTTCTGAATTCAACCCTCCTGCCTACATTACATGGTTGGGTTAGGCCAATTACTTTGAATATTTTACAGACCTTGGGTAAGGCTAGAGTTCTGCAATGAACTGAGGCAAAGGCTGGGTAATATATGTAAAAGAAAGTTCATAAACATGAAATTTTTTCAAGTTTATTTTATTTTTTGTTTTATGTGTTATTGGTTATCAAAGGCTTCTTCAAATATTAGAATTTTTGTTTGATAAACTGTTGGAATGATTTTTAGATTCTCTTCGCATTGCAAATTCTAATGGATTATTTCCAAAGACCTCTGAGATTGTTTTCTTATACAGTAAAATCTCTAAATCAGTGGATGTTAAAATCTTTTAAATTCATCACCGAAAACCAATTTTAAACAGACCACAACCACCTATCATCTCTCTCTTAAAAAAAGAATTGAAAATGACTACTTTAAGACTGATTTAAATTAATTTTGTTTGAAGTGCTTCACCCAGTTGCTGGCAGGTGTGTAAACATGGTTGCACGTGTTCAGATTAACTGATCTCTGCAGCCAAAAATCTGGTGAAATAATCAGTGCCAAGGGGAATGATCCCAGTGGTGGGTTAAGAAAGCAGTCAGCCATGAGACTGTTGATCAATTGAGTAAGAGAAAACAACCATTAGAATTTGAAGCATAGAAGAACATAAAATAATTTGCTTTCAACAAAGTTTACCAGTCTAATGAATCTTTTATGCAAATCCACTTTAATCTTTGCATGTTTATTTTGTTTTTATTTGTTTTGATAATTTGGTATTTTGTCTAATTAATGAAATCTTGTATGTGGCTATTTGCAGTAGAGGATAAATATTAATCTTTTGCGAAATGATTTATTGGAGCTGCTTTTTAGATAAACATCTCTTTAGTTTATCCTCTGAAGAATCATCGGAAAGTAAAAATGATTTAGATTTTTTAATCTTAGTACAGGGTGCAGCAGAAATACCTCCCACATCTTAAACTGTCACCTGTGTGGTACAAGTAAATTTAGGCAAGTGGTAATGATAGCTCTATCTAGCTAAAATCCTACTCTTGGTTAAAAATTCTATCTGAAACGGCATTATTTTGATGTAACTTGAAATGAGCGTAAAATGCTCTCTCTGTAGCAATTAGGAATTCACCAGTCTTTAAAAAGTTTTAACAACAAATACATGGTGTACACTAATCTAATCCCTGATTGTATCTGGCAAAAAAGTAAGCTATTATCACTTGCCTAAGTTTACTTTCACCACACAGGTAATAGTTTTAAAATGTGGGAGGTATTTCTGCTGCACCTTGTACTCTGACATAAATTTATTTAGTTCTTTCTTTTTATCATTATTTACCAAATAGAAGTTTACGTGGTTAAAAGATGCAATAGTTTAGCACCAATAAGAAAATTTTATGCTTTGTCGAATGGAAGTAGAATGCCCCCCCTTATTTTAAGAATTAAAAAAAATTATATTTGTAGTTGGTCTGTTATACTGGAAAAATCAGGAAGAGATAGTTTCAAAGAAGATTTGAACTGTCACCTTGTATCTCATTGATGCTTTTATCATTAAAGTATCAAAGCTGTTATGAAGCAGTTTATTCATTCTTGATATTATTTTTCCCTTTTTTTTTTTTTTTTCTCCTACTTTACTTTATTCTCTGCTGTATTGTGGCCTATTAGTTGTAGTAGTACCCTTAAAGTTATAGGGTATCATTCCTAATCATGTTCCATATTTCAACAGTTTGATGACCAAAAATAGATTGCCTAAAATCATTGTGATGAAAACAAGTAATTAGTAAAAATTTTGTACAAAATTCATCTCACTGCCAAAACAATTTTAGGAAAACTAGATCTAGTAGAGAAAAAGATAATGCTGTTTGTATTCAAAATATAGATTCAGTGACTTGTGATATTAAGCATATGCTCATAATGTCATCATTTACTAAGATTAATTTAGCACAAGGCCAGAAATATAGGGTGCCTCGTGAGAATTGAACTCTATAAAGTCTGCTAGTTTAGTTTGCTAACAATTGCACCATGTGAGATGCTTATAGTGCATGAACTTATCTAATCCATCTGCCACTGGCAGGATATGAAAAAGGTCAATTTTTAAACAGAGTAAAGCTGGTTTGAATTCTGTTTTCCTTGACTGGTTACCACAGCTGAAGAACTTGGTTTGCCTTAATCTTTACTCCTAGCTGGGGGCAGAGAACAGATGGATTCAGGCTTTCCTGAAGACATTAGCCAAAAATGAAAGACTAACTGCTTATAGTGTTACTTTGTACATATCTTGTAAATCATTGATAAGTTAGATTTTCAATGGAAGTTATAAAAACCTTGTTTTGTTGTAGACTTGGTTTAATATAATTTGCATTGGTTATTCATTATATTGAGATTCAATGAATAAAAGATATGTGAGCAGGTACATGATAATCCCATTATTCTGTGCATATTGTCTGATAGATTAGTCAATGACCCTTTTTGGGCTGTAGAGGTTAAATATAATAATATAAAAAAGATGTTGGATATCAATGTTTGGTAGGATGTATTTTTGTTTTTACTATATATTAAAGGAAATGTACTTAAGAACACCTGAACATTTAAGAGATAGCTCTTCATTTGATATTTCCTATTTTAGAGAATCTAACAATAGATGTGATTCAATGAGTCATCAGATTATTTTCAATAATCTGATTGGATTTATGACTATAGCAATGTGGGATTTTTAGGTCTCCTTAAGTCTCCTT
Source organism: Sepioteuthis lessoniana (assembly GCA_963585895.1). NCBI lineage: Eukaryota > Metazoa > Mollusca > Cephalopoda > Myopsida > Loliginidae > Sepioteuthis > Sepioteuthis lessoniana. The sequence goes on from CAUZXS010004453.1 coordinate 52,811, forward strand.
TTCTTTTTTAGATATACAATAATTTTGTGTGGTGATGTATCATGTCTTTATTTTAACAAATACTTTTATTATTTGCAAAATTAAATTCTGATCCTACCTTAGCTAAAACAATGAAACACTTTTTTTTTTTTTTTTTTAATACTCTGTTGTTTTTAAGTGTTTCATGATGACCTTTTATTCCAGGGACAGTTCTTTTGGGGGTTTAACACTTAACATGGGAAATTCAGAAGTCTTTCTTGATTTAATTAGATTTTCTTTGTTTTATGTAAATTTTTATTTTAAATAAACTAACAACTTGTGAATAGTTCAAAGGTAATTTATTTATGTGCCTTAACTTCACATGTGTATTAATATTTAAGACAATACAGAATGATCAAGGTAGTTTTTTTTTTTTTGTTTTTTTTTCCTTAAAAATACTCAATTTTTTTTGAGCACAGGAAACTAACCTGTTAAAAATAAAATACAGAATAAGATTTTTAAGAATGGACTTGATATTTAAATGCAGAATCTCTCTCTAGAAAAATAAGTGTTTTCATTAAATTAGTGTTATTGCAAAACTTCAGCATTTTCATGAAATTTAGAATTACATTTAAATTCATTTGTGTCAATTGTAAATTTACTAATTGCCATTGCAGAAATGTTAAAATAAATCTTACCATTTAAATATTGTAATTGTAAAACTTCAACATTGTGATGAAATACAATTTTTGTAATTTTCTTGGACTATAAATCATAATTTGCAATGCAGAAAGGATATCAAATATTGTGATTGTGAAAATTTCAACATTTCTATGGATTAAAAGCTAAGAATCTTTTCAAATAACCCTGTTGTCTAAATTTTTGAATTAAAGTTCTGTTAATGAAGTTGTCAAGTAAGTATCTAATTATAAAATGAAATGTATCTGACTTTAAGCCTGTGCCTGCAATGGCATTTGAAAGATAATTGTTCTATTGTTGGTATGGTGTTCATTTATTGATCAAAAGTTTTTTACTTTGTGTGTATCAGCAATCAGAGCATATCTTAAATGAACATAATGTATTCAAGTTGAAATTAGTAGCTCCACTGCTATGATTTGGCAAATGGAATTTTCCTTTTCACTATTTCTTGTTGGTGACTTGAAGTTAGTCTGGTCCAACAGATATTTAACTTTATGGCATATTTGAGGCACTAGTTTTGAAACAAGTATGATATTGGCTGTAGATATTATTGAAAGAACTTGAGATTTTTTCTCCCTGTCTTTTCTCTGAAACATTGACTAATTATTCAAGATTAGCATTATAATCATTTGTATTGAGTAGATAGGTGTTCAATGTTAAAATGAAAAACCTTTTATTCTACTCGCTTATTTTTTTATTTTTTTTTTTTTCCTAGCTATGGGTTAAATAGTGCCACTACTGTTCTTCAAGGAGAATAGCTTCGGCATTAAGTAACCTACAAGGGTTGATATGCCATTAAACAAAGAAACCAAACCAAACCATCGCTTTTTAAAAAATTTTTTTTTTTAAAGATAATTCAGTGAGGTTTGAACTTGTCAGTTGCATGTGAGTGCACTGCTGCTCTGTAAGCACAAGTTCAAAATATGGCACCGATCTCAATTTTTCATGTTTAGTAGCTGTCAACTGTTATATATATATATATATATCTATTAATCCTTTGTCTTTTTAAGAGTACAGAACAATTTTTACTTAGACTTAAAGGATTATTTGACTATTATTACTTAATAGTATTCGTAATAATAAACTTGTTAATCAATATTTGCCAAACTGAAAATGTATGTGATCATTTTCAAACCTAGAACAAATGTAATTCTGATTTTGATATTTGTTTATTGCACACTGATAAGATTTAATGGAATTTAGTATTTTTCTATAATCTTAAAAAAATCCTTGTTAATCAAATTGCCTTGTAAAAGAGAAACTTATACAAATATTTTTTCAATGGATAATATTTCAACAAGATTCAAGATTGTACATTTTTATTAGCAAAAGAAATTGATTTTTGTCTCTGTAAAAAGTATAAGTTCTATGTAAGATGTTAGACAAAAAAGTTCATGGAAGATATTTTTAATGGCTTTGGTTTTATTGAGATATTGAATTACAAAGTGTGTTAAAAAAGTATTAAGACTGATGCACTATTTGCCAAGATGGAAATAAATAATAACTTAAACCTCAATTTTTTTTTTTTTCAAAATAGCCCACTTCCACACAATTATTTCAAGTTTTTTCACAGGTCAAAGCACCTTCTGAAACTTGTGTCATTGTATCTCTTTTAATGTCCTCAAATCTTACTATTTGAGATGAATTTTCATTTTAGAAAACAATCTTGCAAAGCTAGGTCTGAAGAGTGCTCCACTTGCACAATTCTGTGTTCAGCTCTGTCAGCAGGGCTTAGAATATGCTGACCGTATCCCCTCCAGAGAGGTAAGCACCTCCATACCCACACAAAAAAAGGATGTCCAAGATATAATGCTAAACTGTATATGATGGTGAGACTCCAGTCCTGGGGAATGTTGGGTACACCATCATTGCCACTACTCCCAAAAGTACCTGACATTAGCATTAATGCTAAATGTTTAGGTATCATTACTTGAATCTATAATTTGTTCAGCTGTGCACACCTTATCACTTCAATTTAAACTTTAAAAAAATCTAAGACTTTAGTCTCCTTACTTTTTGATCCTATCTCATAGAAACTTTTAAACTTTTTTTTTTTTTTTTTTTTTTTTTTTTTTTTTTTTTTTCAGGATCCCAGTCACATCTCCCCTTTTCTCTATTTCACTACTTTTCTATCTTCACCCTTCTAAACCTTTCCATATTAAACTATTTAAATCTAAAATTTCTAGCAGGACTTCAGACTAACTTTTTTTCACCACTGTCCCCCAAAATGATTTTGACTGTCCTGAAATCTTTATTTATCTTATCATCGTGTGTGTGTGTGTGTGTGTGTGTGTGTGTGTGTGTGTGTGTGTGTGTGTGTGTGTGTGTGTGTGTATTTTGTCCTTTCCTAAATAAGGAAGGTTTTTATTTTAAAAAGAAAAACAAAAACTTAGCTTGTATGACATAAGTCAAATTTTCAAGTCATTGAAGAAAGTCCCAGACAATCATCTTAATTGATGATACAAAAAGTACAGAGCACAAGAAACTTGATTTTATTATGGTTTGATACAAGGTCATGACAAAGCTTAACAGTCCAAATCAAATTAAAAAAACAAAACAAAAAAACAACAAAAAACCCTGATGCAGTTTCTATTCCTTAACCTGTTAAAAAAAAAAAATTTTTTTTAAATCTGAAAAATTTTCATCTTTTAATAGATGATTATTATTTTGAAAACAATTACTGTCCTGTGGGGTATCCCTGATGAATATTCTGTCTCTGGGACAACTGGAAGCAGTTAAACTCAAGCCCTGATTTCTAGTTAGTCTGTTGTTCTCATAAAGTGTGCATAACTTCTATTTACCAAGACATTACTCATTCTCCTGGCATAAAAGTTAACAGTAATTATAGATTTCTCTTCCTCTTCATCTGCTAAAGTTATCTTCCTCTGTTAATGGAAACTTGTTTGATTAAATTTTAAATATTTGAGTTTAAATCGCTCTTGCCTTGACTGTAAGTTGTCTGTGATACAAAGTCTCTAAAAGATGATTCTGCTTAAAACCTGGTAAGAATAATGGTCTATGATTCCTTGGAACAGATATTTCTGCTGTTTATATTAGCTCAACACCTACATGTCTCTTAACCATACCATTCAGTTAGAAGACTGATTCTTAGTGTAGCAAACTATGGGAAGGAGAACCAAATAGGAAGATTGTACTTCAGTTTTATTTTTTCTTGTAACCTTGGCTGGTTGCCTTTTTGCATTGAATGAAATATGAGCTATTTACCTGCTTTCAAGGACATTCAAAGGGTAAAACAAAGTACAGTGTATTGTTAAAAAGAAAAGGAAATGAATTTGATTCTGGAAATACTTATATATATTTACTAGTTGAAGTATTTGTCTACTGAGTAAGATAGGAAGATTTGGATTATAGCTGGTTACTTTACAATCAAAATAAAAATACACCAAACTGTTAGTAAAGTAATTGTTACTATGAAAGATAAATCTACATAAAAAGATTAACCATTTTAATATTATCTTATAAAGTTAATATATTAGTCTGTATTTACTCAACTCCTCTGCATGAGAAGGATGCAATAGGTCAATTTTAAAGTGGAGTTAACTGATTTGAATTCAGTTTTCATTCTAGACTGCTATAGGAGAATAGTTGGATACATACCTTTCCTAAGGATGCTAGTGCCATGTAAAAGTTTTGGTGGGGGAGAGTTCGCCATGGCTTAGTAGTTAACATGCTGAACTGTAACATTGTAATAAGCAAGTTTGAACTCCAGTCACACTATTGTTCCCTTTTGGATAAATTCATTTGGGTTAGATAATACCTCTATTGTTCTTAAAGTCTGGTTTTGGCATTAATTGACCCATGAAGATTGATTGATATGCCATTTAAATAAAGAAATCAAACCAAATTTACAAAATTTTGACAGTCTACATGAAACCTGGTTTGGTTGTCTATGCATTGAGTTTTCCATTGGTCAAAGCAAAAAAGTTTAAGGAATACCTACGAGAATTTATGGTGTGACAGATCTGGCAATAATACATTAAAAAAATGAATGCATTCATGAGTAAACAATATTTTCCATTTTTATAAATAGAATAAATTTTTTTTCATTTTCCTTACTTTTCCTTGATAGTTTAGTCAAACAGTCCTCTTGATTGCTTTAGTTGGAAGGGTGTTCAATTTGACAATAGTTAGTTGTAGGATATTCAAATGGTCACTGTAAGAAGTGGAGGAGTATTAAAATGGTTCAAAAGATAAGATTTGGTGTTTCTGAAAAAAACTTTTGCAAACTGATCTTTTTTGTTAGATTATACTATTTTTTTTTTTCTTCTCTGCAATGAAGTGAATTGACATACTTTAAAGTGTTATTTTTTTTAATTTTTTTTCTTTGTCATGCTTCTAGCCTTTTCTTGTGAGTATTTTTTTTTCTTTAGTTTAAGCTTAAGTGTACAATCAAGGACAATGGCTGACATTGTTGCTAAAGGTTGTCTTTGCTTAATGTAGTGTAAAAATAAGTTTTTAGTCATGGAAAAATATAGGAAGTTCAATTTTTGAGACTTCTCTTCAGCTTTTATGTTAGTCAGTAAATAGTTGAATGGGAGGTAGGAAATTTTCATCTTTTTTAAAAAATTTTTTTTTATTTTCCAGCATAGTCTACTTGTCAGTGCTCTACAGTGCTTCTGGGGCTTAGAGTGCACTGATTTGCATTGTTTGCTGGGGGGTTGAAATATGCCCCCTACAAAAAAAAAATAAAATGGTGTCCTAGGCATAACATTAAACTGCATCTGATGGTGAAGCTCCAGTTCTGGAGATCTGGAGAGTAACTTTTCATTGCCATTACTCTTAGGGTCACTTTGATCCAGAGTGGTGGTACCTATTAGGATCCCATCTATGGATCAAACAGATCCATTTAAAAATGATTCCTATCAGATAGGAATACTTGATATCACTAGGTGTGTGCGCACACTTAAAAAAATCTCTTAAGAAATTACTACAAAAAAATGTAAATATAAACTCAATGAACACAATTCACTAACCTCTAGACATAAAATAACCCAGATAGGTTAATATACCATTAAAATCAATCGATCTAATGCTTCTCTAATCATATAGCTTTAATATTATACAGTTAAAAAGAATTTCAGGTTGAAATTCAGCTAATAACTGTGCCAGACACCTTTGAAAAGGAATTGTTAATTTCATTCTAATTTAGATTAAACCATAATTGTAATTGGCTGGATGGAACATGATGCATATAATGCACCCAGTGTCCTTGGCAACATGAATACATTAATAATGCATGAGATTTGATGACTTTATTATCCCCCCCCCAAAAAAAAATCCCATAAAATAATTATAAAATCTCAAATTTGGGATGGAAAGTAAATATTTTCAAAATTTTCCTCCAAGAAAGAAAATCTACATAACTTAAGGATATGAATTATATATAATATAAAAATTTTAATTCTTTTTCACCTTATTTATTTATTTATTTATTTTCTTAACACACTTGGATCGTCAATCTACTACAGCAAAACAAATTGATAAGTGACCTTTTTAGATTTAAAAAAAAAATTTAAAAAAAGCGATTAAGGAGTCAAACTTACTGATGATTGACAATGTTTCATCTAAAAATAAAAAAGGTAAATTATATTATCCCCTTCACCATTTAAGTTTTTCTTTAAATTTCTGTCATTTGAAGATGTTAGCCTCAGCACTCCTTCTGTGTGAATGAAAGAAACTAAGGTTGTCCCCCGCCATTCTCTCTCTCTCTCTTTCTCTTTCTCTTTTAATCTTTGATGTATTTTATTTTTGCACATTTCTTGCCATTTAACTTTCTTTGATGGCTCATCTCCATTTTGCATCATCACATTCAAACCTACCCATTTTGTTTTTTATTTTTTTTCCAAACATGAAACCATCTTACCTAGCTTTTTGCTTTTAGTGATAGAGCATGAGGTCATCAGCTGTTAGGTCTGTCACATTAAAGACAATCATCAGTTAATACAATGTCTTAACTTCAATATGAATCTATTTATTCTGATTCAAACACCACACATTAAATGTGTCCAATACAATTCATTGACTTTTTGTCTTTATTTCATTTCTTTTTTATGACAATGAATCAATTTTATCTTTGCAGTGTTGAATTTTTTTTTCCAAGGTATCCTTTTGGGACAAATACAAAATTTTATTAAATCATTTGGAATTAAGTTTTTATTCATTTGTTGTCTGTATAATATATATATATATATATATATATATATATATATATATATATATATATATATATATATATATATATATATATATATATATATATATATTAAATGGAATTTTTCACATAATATTTATTTTTAGCACAATCTACTTTGTCAATATGGTGCAAATTAATCAAAATAGTTGAATCATACAGTGTAAATTTTCATTCTGTTAGACCAGAGACTTATTAATCTACTTATATATAATTTTGCACATGCAGGGTGGCAATTTACTAAGCTTTTTGCTTAGATGTGGCACAAGGCCATATGAAAGGGGCACCCAATGAGACTGAAACTCACTCGTGTAGGCTTGCTAGTCGAGCTTGCTAACCATTACACCACCAAAGGCGCCTCTGCACATGCAGGGTGTACCAAAAATGTATACACTTAAGCAGCAGTTATGGTTATTACTTAAAATGGTAACATTCTTAATGAATCTTACAATAATTTCAGGAAAGCATTTGAATAACATTTATCTATGTATCAGTAAAATTCCCATTGTGTATAATTAACCATAAATCTAGCCAAAACATAGTGAGAATTTGTTATTTGAGCAATATATTTAAAAGGCTCTCTTAGTCTGTTTTTATTCTGTGTATAAACTTTTTCATCAATATTACTGGAGAATTAAGTAAGAGACCCTCTCCCTGCCTTTTTCTTTTTTTTTTTTCCTTCAATTTTAATCATAGTGTTATCTTGAAGATATTATTAAAAAATAGTTGTTCTAATTGTGCATACATGATAGCTAACTGTGAATCTATCTGGGTGATTTTTGCAATTGTTGATGTTGGGACATTGTTTACAGATAAGTTAAAGGTCTTAAGGTGACCTAGGAGAATGTCACCAGGTTCTTCCTTGTTGGCAAAACTGGTTTTGGAATCACTATCTTTGCAAATAAAGAAATTTTGCTTGGATTTTTACTTTAAAATTCAAATAAATCTAGAGTGAATATTTACTATGCTTACTTGAATCTGACTTAAGGTCACAGTATCTGAGTGTATTTTTTTTGTTTAATACAAGTTTCTAATTTTATTAGAGAAAATATGAATCTTTTCTATTATATATATTTCTGGTAACATATTTCTATCAGCATTACTGGATAAAAACAAATATAATAGTCATTAACTTTGCCTATTTTTTTGAATTGGTTATAGCCTCTTGGGGTTTGGTTGGAACTTAAGTTGGAGGGAAGGGTTTAAAATGGCCAAGTGAATTTGGAATTCAGGTTTGTAGTTCAGTGATTTTATTTTATGCAATTTTATTGCAATTAATGTCCTTCTCCCCTCTATTTCTTCTCGTACAAAATCTTTTTCCATTCTTGTTCTGACTCATCTTTATCATAAAGCAATTTTTATGTGACTGAAAGCAATAACATTTTGATTCTGTTTAATTCACTTTCAATTTGAATCAAATAATGAGAAATAAGCAGATGAAATTATTGCTTTGCCTGCAAAAGGAGTTAAACTTTTTTCTTTTTTCTGGAATGCTTTGCGTCTATATGAAATGTTTCTATGAAAGTATATTTTTAATTTATTATTGAATGTGTGTCTCCAAACATAGAGGATGCTGGGTGGTGTAATGGTTAACATAAAAAATGAATTTGTTGAACAAAGTAATTTGTACTAATGCCCTTGGGAAAGGCAGGAATTCATCTCTAGCAATTGGTCAAGTATGTCTTGCCCCCATGCTGACCTGTCCTTCAACTCTGTCCAGCTATTAAGCTTAAAGAGTAGATTTGGTGTGCCTAGTTAATCTCTACTTTAAACAACTAGTACAAGTGGGAAGAGGAGTTTGCAGTGGATGGATAGCCAATCACTCCTGATTCTCAAAAATTATGGACTTCCCCTAGCTAAAAAAAATTATCCTGTATAATTTAGAATAATACTGTAGGTCAGCATTTTTAGATATATACTTGTTAGAACCATTTATATATTCATGAAAAATCGGTGACTTTCCTTTTGTGTGTGTTAGACATCTACCACTGATGGTAAAAGTCAAAATGGAGAGCAATGTGTCTGACAAGACTGACATACTGTAACTAATCGGTTACAATATAGTATAAAATATCTTGTTTGGACAATTTTATTATTCCATTACCAACAAGTGTCCAGAGTATGATACTAAACTACATCTGGTGGTAAAGCTCCAGTTCTGGAGCTGTGTAAAATAGTCACATCTTCATTGCCATTATTCCCAGGTCCAATGTAACCTTGAGTGATCATACTTGTTAGGATCCTAGCTATATAGATCTGTTTAGAAAATTATGTTAGATAGGAGTACTTGATATCATAAAACTGTAAAATTTATTTGTATTAAGAATAGTCACTTAAAGCTATGATTGTTTACTAAGGATTATTGTTTGTTACTTGAAGCCATATAATTTCTTGCAAATTATTAGTGTTAGATAGGAATACTTCAAAACCAAATTATCATTAAACAGGAATAATGAAATGAATACATAATTGCTTGCAAAAAAGACTTAAGCATTTAATAACCTAAGAAAAGGTTGATATTTTATAAAACCAGCCAACCCTTTTTTTTTCTTTTTTTTTTTTTTTTATAAATGAGGATTTAGATATGTATTTACATTGCCTGCTATGTTTGTGTACAATAGGAATATTTGTTCCCTTCACAGCTTTTCAAGCAATATTCACTATTAGCCCAAGCTCTAGTTTTCTTTTTTCATGCATGAGAAAAAACCCTTTTAAATGAAATTGATTTATATTTTATTATAGTTTGAAAGCTAATATCAAACCAAAATTCAAATTAATAAAGAAACTTATTTTAATGAATATAAATTTAATATCAATATTGTGACTCTACAAATTCTTTAATGTTTAACATTTTTCTGTTAACCAATACAGGTCAACATTTGAGTTGAAAAGCATTTTTAAAAAGTTTCTTTTTCTTTAAAAAGCTGTATAGAATCATAAATACTTAGTGAGGTCTTTTCTAGTGAACTATAATCAAGAAATTGCAATTTGAGCTTCTGCAGTCTTTGGTCTCATACCTTACCATTTAAGCTATATCTGCAAGTGACAATTGTTGTTAGGTTTTATTTCTATACTGTCCATCTTGGATGAGATGTAGTTGATATGAGAGGAAACTAGTTAAATCTAGAAATAGTGACTATTATATAGGTCTCTTCTTAGAATTTTAACCTTGAAATACTGAAACTAAATTTTTACAAATATTAACTTACTATAATTATTTGTGTATTAGATGCACTCTGTTGGCAGATTTTTTTCAGCCCAAAAGTTAGGTTTACTTATACACTAGAACCATATAATTAATTTTTTCCAGCTATATGCCTCAACATATTTGAGATAGAATGACGAAAAGTAATGTCTTTTGTTCAAACTAATGTTATATGCCATTGCAGAGAAATATCCACTGAAAAGTGTGTTCGTTTGTAACTTTGTTTCTCGTAATGTGAATTTATTTTTTATTTTTTTTTTAAGCTTGTTGCCTTTTTCTGTGAACCTGTCCATTTATTTACTCTATGTATTGTGTAAATTTTGTGTTTGAAGACATATTGTAAACTATATGAATTCATATTTTTAGTCAGTACAAACCAATAAAAAAATTGAAATGCTAAATTTAGGTTAAATTTAGCCGTTTCAAATTCTAAAATGTCAGTGTATATTATGCATGAAAATTTTTTTCAAGAATTTTATAGTGTGTGTGTGCACGTGTACACTGTACATGAATGCATGTTAGATTCAAATAATTATAGTATATATGAATGTGGAATTTTCAAGAATATTTTAAGCAGTTATTGTTTTTCATTAGTATTTGACTTTTTTTTTTTTTTTTTTTTTTTTTTTTTGAATAATGAGATTGACTCTACTTCATATGAAAATACTTCATTTTGAAATGGTATATTTAAGAACAAACTATTCAATTTATTATTAAAAAAATCTATGCAAATTTTTCAATTGAGTGATTATATTTTATATCTAAGTTCTGCTAATTTTCAGATTTTTTTTTGTAAGCTTGAAGGCTTCATAAGGAAATGATATAGAAGAACTGAACGTGTTCACCTAACACGTTAATGTTTAACTAAAGTTTTCTGTTCTCGAGGTTGTGGGACTGAAAATGGTATAACTTTTATTGGTTAAGCAATGTTCAGTTGGCTTCTCAGGAAAATCGGCTTTTTACTTTTTGAATTTTTACTATCAAGCGTGGAAAGAATTTTTATCAAAAGACCAACTGAAGCAACCACTTGTTGTTGGGAAAGGAGGCGTATAAGGGCTGAAAAAGAGGGGAAATAACTTCTCCATTTATATACATTTGGAAAACCCAAAGAATGCCAGTTCTATGTAGTAGGTGAGGAGGGGAAATACAATAGTAATTGTTAGGAATGTTCATCTACTTCCTTAATTGCTTTAGTTTGTATTTGGCAACCCAACCACATTCAAAGTTTTGCATGTAATTGTGTACTTTTGTGTGATTGGTTATTGCCATTTAGACTGCCTACTCATATCACTACAATTTTTGGCTAAAAACAACTTTATTTTCCTAGAGCCATAGTATAGCAAAATATAAGAGTTAAATAGTTAAGCAAAGAAGACTGGGACATTTTCATGACTATTACTTATTGAAAATCATGAATGTGGGTTTTTAGTGAATATGAACATACCAAAGCTAAAGTATTGTTAAATTTTATTTGTATTTTTAAAACCAACAAATGTTTTTTGTCAATTATTAAAACTTGCTGTGAAATATCCAGTTTAGAATAAAAATAAATTTTCATCTGATTATTAAAAATGGAATAAAATTCCTTGTTTTATTCTGTGATGTATCTAGTGTTCATGTTAACAGAAATAGTTTGAATCCAAGTTGAATTTTATTTCTGTACTTGTGTTCTCATCTTAAACCCTGTCATCAGGGCTTAGAATATGCTGACAGAGTAAGATCCATCCCACTACCACCCAAAAAGGGTATGACACTGATGGCGAGGCTCCAGTTTGGGAGCTCTGATAATGTGGAGTACCTTTTCATTGCCATTCATCCCAGGTCCTCTCTGACCTGAAGTGGTAGTACCTCTTAGGGTCCCATCTATGGGTCAAATAGATCTGTTTAAAAAATTATTTGTATTGGATAAGAATACATGAAACCATATTACTGCAAGCAAATAATTATTAAATAGAAATAATTACTACTATAATTGTGTATAAATTATTAGTATTAAATAGGAATACTTGATATCAGGTAATTGTGCAAATGATTATAGATAAAAAGTGCACTTTTAAAAAGATGCAGTGGAACATTGAAAAAAGTTATAATTGTAATCAAACATTTAGAAATGAATCAATTTCAGTATTAAATAACCATTAAACAAATAAACCAATCATCTTGATTATTTTTGTATTCATAAGTTACTGACTACAACAGACAACTGAAGGCCAGAGAGTACAATAATTAAGATGACACTAATAAGAATACATTGTTGAATAATAAAGAGAAATTGTCTGCTGGTATTTTTTTTTTCCATCTTCATCAGATTTGTGTTAAGTGATAGTGTAATTAATTGTCATCATTATGTTAATTATTTGACCACACCCACTAATTAATACTAAATGATCTAGCAGATTATAAATCACAGGCACTAATTCCCATTCCTTGTGTTCATGTCAACAAGATTTATTCTCTACTTGCAGAAGTTCCCACCATTGCTTGGAACAAAAGACTGTAGAAGTAATATTAACTGCACTACAGTGATCACATGCATACAAACTAAAGTGATTTTTTTTAAAAAAAAAAATTTTTTTTTTTTTTTTTCCCCCCAATAAAGTTGATATTGATCCTTTTGGTATAGAGAGAAAATAGTCACCCAAATATATTTAATGTGTGAGGGTAATATTGCTTAAAATCTTGTGTGAAATATATATCCTCTGAAAGTGCCTATATACTCCAGCCTTCAAAATAATGTCATTACTTTTAAAACTTGAGTAAAACAGTCATTTTTAAAAGTATCGGTGAATAAAAAAAAAAAATCTTTATAAACACACTTGGGCAAGAGATACTCACACTCAATTCAATTTTTTCCCTTCAACATTTTAATTGCTTTTTAGAATGTATTGTATTATAATTGTGAAACTCCAATAAGCTTTATTTGCAAACTTTTTCATTTTATGGTCAAATGTGCATTCCAACCTTTAAATGTGTTACTGAATGTGCTACACCAAAAGGATTAAGTCTTGGTGAGGCTGGTGATAAGTGATATATATTTGTCAGATTTCTTTAATTGTTTGACTTTTGATGAGAACAAAAGCCAATGTCAAATGAAAAGTTTTCAGATGAAATTGGACCTAAAATTCTAAACTTGTTTAGACCCACTGTATATACAATGTCAAAATCTTGATCAAGTAAAAATGCATATGCATGCTGAAATGGTGACATTTTTTAAAAAAAAATTTTATAAAAAATTTTCTCAATTGTTATTGATGGGTTTAGTTGGTTGGTTTTACAGAATGTCTACTCTTGTAGGGTTTTTATACCAAAGTCAGTTTGAAAACAGTCTTGATTATAAAGGTACTATTATTAGGAGTTGGTGGACCTGGGAGTAATGGCAATGAAGGAGGAATTCCATGCTTGCCAAAGTTCCAGAACTGGAGCCTCCCCACCAAATGCAGCTTAGTGTCATACCTTGCTCCTTTCATATATATATATATATATATATATATATATATATATATATATATATGTGGGAAAAGTAGTTATTCATTTGCTGAATGTCTATGGTAAACTCGCTCAGTTTTGCTTTAGGTTTTTCTCCGTTATCTTGCTCTATGCTATCTCAAAATCCAATCTTGAAGTTCTCAATGAATTAAAATATTTAATGACATTGATAAAATACCAAGGCCCTGTATTGAGAATCTCTGAAAATGGATAAAATGACTTCAATACAAAATGAATTTTTTATCCTATAATTATAAGATGATTACATATTAAATGGTAATGATTTTTTTCCAGGTTCTTTCTTGAATTTCCTAATGTTATTAAAAATGAAATTGACTGGTAATCAATATTCTAATGGAAGATATCGTATGGTATTCTACTAATGAAAAGATGGTAGTTGTCTGTCTGCTAACTTGATCAGATATAACTAAAATTATTGAATTTCTTGTGTCAGTATTCTAGCTGGGTTAAGAGCCAGAATCTTTGATACTGATTTTCTAGGCAGGCAGAAAATCCAGTTGATATCATCCTACCTGTATTGGCCTTTTTAGCAAAATGATCTGTGTTCAGAATAATAAAAATGGGTGTTTTGTTTTCTTGCATTTGCTTTGCTGATGAGGCATGATTTTTGATGGACAGCTTCAGGTGTACAACAAAGTTGGGTAGGGGGAATTATAATGACAAATTTATGAGTGTTTACAGGAAAAGTCACTTGATTGGCCAATTGTGATTACTTGAATTAAAATAGAAAAAAACCTGTATATGTTCATAAAGATAGACATTGCAACTGAAGTGGTGATGATCTTAATAATAGCAGCAGACCTGTCTTGTCTGTGTGATTTGGATTGATGACATTGAATGTTGTTTGTAAACCAGTAAAAGAAAATGCTATAAAGTGGATACTTTTGCCAATATTAACATACCTGGAAGTGCTTGTGGTATAATTATTGTTGTAGGAATGAGCTCGGCTACTCGAGTTCAAATCTTGAATGAGGCTTTTGATATTTCAAATAGTGCTAATAGCCTTTGGGAAAAGTATGAATCCAATTATTCTCTCTTCAGTGATGGGTAAATATTAGGGTATACTGAGTTGTGTGTGTTATTTTTGTTTTTTAAACCTTGGTATGGTAACAGGTCTAGGAAAAGTCTGAATTCTAAAACCAGTTGTAGACCTGGAAAGAATGGGTTCTATCAGGTTATTCTTGGCCAAAAGACTACATGAGTAGCCCCCCCCCCAACCAAACAAGATTATGGAACCAGTAATGATGAATACACCTCATGTTAGTGTCTTTTCTGAATCTGTGTCATCTGCTACATTTTACAATTTTCACCACATATATTGAGCAAAGATATACAGATCATGTTTTGGTGGCAAATATTCATTTCTTAACTACTCATTATGGTCATGTGAAGCAGCAGAGATATTCATCAGAAATAGACTCTGAAAACACTATAAACAGTTTGTTAATGAAATTAGTAAAAATATTTGACTGTTCTGTTGGCAGGACTTAGAATATGCTGACTGTATCTTGTGCAGATAGCTAGGACCTCCTACCTCTAAGAAAAAATGGCAATTCTTTGCATGACACTAAACTGCAGCTGATAGTGAAGCTTCCCTTCTGGAAAATGGAGTACACTCTTATTGCTATTACTCCAAGATTCATTCTGACCCAGAGTGATAATGCCTGTTAAAGTCCCATCTATGAATTAAATAGATCTGTTTGTTTGAAAAATGTCTTGCAGAGGAATACTTAATGTCATAACTGAACTATTTGTATTAAAAATAGTACTTGAAGCTGTAATTGTTTACTAATAATTATTATTAGTTACTTGAAACCAGATAACTATTAAAAAAGGACTACTAGATAGAAAGTTACTTGAAACCATATAATTATTAGTATTAGATAGAATACATGAAATCATACAACTGTAAAAATTATTAGATAGGAATACTTGATATATAATTATGTTTTAAAAAAAAAACTTCAAAAACAACTACATAAAAAGTATAAATATGAATGCCATTCCATAACCTTTAGGCACAGAATAACTTAAGATGGGTTGAGATGCTGTTAAAATTGGTCAAAGTATTTGATCTTGTTTCATTGCATTTTACTGTTTAACACTGGGAATCAAACTTGTTACCTTCTGTTATCAATTAAAATCTTTATTTGTAGACTTTTGGCTCTAAATCAGCATTGGTAGAAGTATTTTGACCACTTGCTCTGCAAAGATTTCAATTCTGGATTGAATTGAATTATAATTGAATTATGAATCGATAAAACCTTTGCTATAATATCCAAGCTAAGCTTGCAAGTGCTGTCAGAATGTGGCCAACAAAAATTAAATGGGTTGTGGGGTAACACTCTGTTACCCAGTTACCATCACCCCTCAGACACTTCATCACACTATCTCCACCTCCATCCTTCTTGTTTATCCCAGCCATCCCCAGCCAACTAAAACCACTAGTTTTTTTAGACCAGTCTCCCTCAAAGATCATCAGACCACTAAACCCATGATCACACTTAATCCCCCACCCCATCTAGTCCCATCATCTCGATTCTCTTTCAACCCTGCCATTATAATGAGTGAGCATTTCTAGTTAACTAGCCACTGTCTCCATAATCTAATCAAGTCCTCCATAAGAAATAAGATTCACTTTATCCTAATTGTTACTGGTGAAGTAGAAAACATTTATTTTGGCCGTCACAACAATGTGTTATCTTTTGTATTTGCTCAAGTCAGTGTTGAAACAATTGTCAGTGTGTTCAAGTTATTTGTTTTTTTTTTTGTTTTTTTTTTATTTTTATTTTTTTTTATTTTTGTAAGATAAGTTTATTTTATTTTACTTTTGGACATTTTTTCTTTCTTGACCCTAAGCTGATGAATTTCTTTCCTCCTTGTTTATCTTATTGCCACTTGTCAAAAACAAAAGCTTTATTATTTGATAGATGATTAATACTTAGATTATTTTGCTATCAAAAATAGAATCTCTCTCTCTCTCTCTCTCTCTCTCTCTCTCTCTCTCTCTCAGTTTAGGCATTTCCAATGTTTTAATTCTCTAGTTTTGTTTTTCAGTATGATAGCATAAGTATTGTGCCTAATCAGATAAAAATATTCTTTCTTGAGAATTTTATGTGGCATTTTCAAAAGTACAGCTTTAGTTTTAATACTTTAACAAGATAAAAAAGAACAATGAATGAAACATTAATTTTCTTTAAAGTAGTCTCTTTGGCACTCAATACCCTTATTCCATTATTTTCAATTGGTTAAAATACCACTGAAACTGTTTGGTGTGACAGAAGCTGTGGTATTGTATTTCTTTTTAACATCCTTTAAACCCTAGATTAGACTGTTTGTGTTTTGCTTTTCTCTCTCTCCAGCTATTGGTAAATCATAGAGTATTCTGGATTCTTTAGCCTTGTTAAAGCAACTAAACTCAAAGATGGAAAACATAGTTCAAACTAGCAATACTCTGCTTAAAAATTGACCTTGTATCACATCCTGGCTTAAGAGTTTAAATATATACTTGTTTTTTTTTTCGTATTTTGTATGTTTCTGAGAAAGTATGCAATTTTTTCATTAAATTGTTTTCATTAGTATATTTTATGTTGTATTTAAAACACCCATAGGATTTTCACCGGTACAGATTAGTCCTTAGTCAAGGGTGACCCAAAGGCTCCCTTTTCAATAGCTATTACACTAAGGTGTGGGGGAGGGCACTACTCCATTCCCTGGATTGCTCCACTTTACCCCTGATCTTTACCTTATAATGCTGAATGTTAAGTGAGGTGGTATTGAGTACATTTTCTTTTGGTCTTTGCTATGACTCGACCAGGGATAGAACCCCGGTCTCCTGGACCATTGGCGAACATTCTACTCATTAGGCCAGTGGCTTTTCATAGAAACTATGCTAGTCTTTGTATTTTTCTGTCTCTAAATCTTTATTTAAATCTGAACTCAAAAAACAAAGTCAAGGGAAAGTAGTAAGGATACTCTGGCCAAATAACATCGTAGTGACTTAAGCTTTGTTGAAAAACAATAGGGAGACTTTTTTAAAGGAAGTATTCTGTAGATTTGTTGAATTTCAAAGATAAACTGTTTCTCTATGTTTGCTCTCCAATTCATTGTATTTAGTGAAATTTAGGTCAGACACTTAAAGGTGTTTATTTTGACCAAGATTTTAAATACAATGATTTTTATATTTATTTTTTCAACAATGCTGTAAAACACTATATATTATTGTTGAAGATTTAATTGCATGAAACTGGCTAATGAGATGTATTGAAATTCTTTATTTTGTAGTAGAGGGTAAATATCTAAAATGCAATTGTGATTTAAGTTTCCTAATAAAAAGCAATAATCAGGCAGCCTTGCCTGATAATCACTTTTTGCATGAAACTTTGTTTTAATACATTTTGACTTTACAGATCAATCTATTGGTGGATATTGAACACAAGTGCTGTAAAAACTGTCAATCTATAGTTTTCCTGTTAGTCATTGTGCATATAAGTAAATATAAATGGGAGGTAAGGTTTAAAATGAAAACTAACAGTACGGAAAATTAGACTGACTTGTTTTGATATAGTGAAATGTCAATCTGATTTTTTTTCCATAGGTTTTTTCTTTTTTTCCTCATAAACTTGATCTCAATTTTGTTTAGTCTCTTTGTTTTTAATAGCATATCAATCTTCATGGGTTATTTAATGCCTAAGATATCCTAAGATATCCCATAATGGGGGCGGAGTTCATACCTTTTCTGAAAGTTATATAGGTGCTAGACACATAGTGAAAACCTAATTTTTTTTTTTTTTTTTTTTTTTTTTTCAGTAACATGATTGTTTCTAAATTTATTGTTTTGGGTTGAAAATGTCATTTTTATATCTTTTTAATTTTAATTATTCTTAATGGTCAAAATAAGAAAAGGAAAAGTTGTCTAATTTTTGTAATTAGAAATGATAATCTATGTAAATAGAATTTTGAATATATTTTGATAAAGTTTGTGAGTTATTACAGTCTGCTTTATCTCAAAGTAACTCTTTGTCCTTATTGTCTTTAATCTTCTTGATATTGCTTTATCTTTTGACAATACAAAATAGAATCACTTTTGCTTCTATTAGGAAGACTTTTCTTTCTCAGGATCTAACTAGTTGATAATAAAAAAACATTAAAATACAAAATGTCCAAGCAAATGATTTTATGTAAACAATTCTATTTGAAAACACCACACAAATATAATTCTGCTGAAAATTGTGTGCATATGTATTTTTAACACTTTGAAGCTTGCTATTGCTCATTACACACAACATATAATAAAAACACTTTTTTGTGCCTAGAAGTTAGGGTTTGTTCATTACTCCTGTATATATATATATATATATATATATATATATATATATATATATATATATATATATATATATATATAGTAATATTACTGACTCTATTGTATAGTGGTTAAAACAAAGATCCATTTATCTCATGATCCATGTGCACTACTTCATTCTATTTTTATTAGAGAACTCTTTATTCTAGATTTTTTAAAAATTCAAAGATACATGATGCAGAATGAAGATATGTTTAAGCAACATTCATAAACATCTATTGACAAAACATGGTAGAATCTATTCTGCTATGTGATTGGTTAATATTATGGTGAGATCATCACATAGTTTTGACTCTCATCTTTGGAACATTTTGTTAGATTCCATTCTTACTGTTCATTTTGTAATGGCTCCAGTTAAACATCCTGTCTTTTTGATAATCACAAAAGGCTCAGTTCTTCAAAAATGCTTTTCAGCGCAAATGCTATTATTTTTCAAATTCAGGAATTTGCTTTTTACTCTCTGTAATATGCTCCATTCTTTTGATAACATATGCACATTTGTGGTTTTTATTTGAATAAATATATGCGTATGTTTCTTGATAGACATTGGTAAAAGATGGTCATAAGAAACAAACCAAACTATTAGTAAATTTTTGGTATAGGTTATGCCATTTGTGTTTCTATATTGAAGGATTTCTTACCCAGTTAATTTGTTGTTTTCAGTGGATGTAATTACTAGGAGTGAGTCAAAAGTTTTGAAATTTTTTAGTATTTGCTAGTTTACAGTATGTATATAGTGTGACCAAAGCAGTTCAAACCATGGAAAGTACTTGCCATGGTTGGTAGTGTCATAGTAGGTGGTGTGCTGACAATTTGTGCATTGCTTTATTCTGTGTGTGATTTTTGAAAGCTGCATAGATTGACATGCAGTGTAGTCTAATTTGAGAACTTATGATTTGTGTTTAATCAGGGCCATACATAAAACTCTGGATTCTGAGGTTGTGCTCAAAGCCACAGAGGCAAATTTAGTGCATAGTATTTGGAGAATATCAGGTGAACTCTGTATCATACAGTCCAGTGATATCTGTCACCTTCACAAACTTGACAAAAGCAGTCAGAGCTGCCAA
The DNA here is from genome assembly GCA_963585895.1 of Sepioteuthis lessoniana. Taxonomy (NCBI): domain Eukaryota; kingdom Metazoa; phylum Mollusca; class Cephalopoda; order Myopsida; family Loliginidae; genus Sepioteuthis; species Sepioteuthis lessoniana. The sequence continues at coordinate 72,823 of CAUZXS010004453.1, forward strand.
ATTGTGCCCCATGTTACCAAAATATTGCAAAACCTTTGACTCACCCTAGTACTTAAATTTCCCCCCCACCAATCATATGAAATTGATATACTACAACCAATGAGGGATTTTGAATTCTTTGTAAGTTTTTTGTCACTCTATAGAAACTGCCTGTTTGTGCCTTAGGATACATTTCATCTGTTGACCTAATCATTAAAACTTTACTGTTTTAAACTTTTATTAGACCTAAACTAATTTGTAAAATATATTTCAAGAGATTAAAATATAAACAATAAAGATATAGACATAAATCATCAATAATAGTATTTACATGATAGATGGTTGTATAGAATAGCACAAAGACAATTTAATTCTTCCATATATGTGCAAAAAGATCACTGTAAATTGTCATGAGTTGACCTTAAGATCTTAGTACAAAATTTTGGTTTAGATCTATTCCTGCTGTATAGATTAACCCCCAAATATACAGTAGGCTACTGGTAGAATATATGAAACCTGCAAATCTTAGACAATAGAGCTTATATTTATATGAATTCACAATCTATTGTACTATCATGAAGTTGCATAGGTAAACAACATACCTTTTGTTATCTGACTGGCTGCCTGGGTGTTTTGATGTTCCCATTAGTGTTTAGTCAGCTGTTGGAAATGGTATATGATATAGCATTAATAAAATGCTTAATTAGTTTTACAGTTTTATTTTATATTCATGTGTTATCAGGTTAAACTCTTGTTTGGTGAACAAGTTGGAAATGTTCGTGGTAATCTGCTTGAGTTAGTTATTGATGTATATCAATTGTTAGTATTGTTACACTGATTGACCACCCTAGTAAAGGTTTGGATTTTAGCCCTGCCATATGAGTTGGTATCTATTTTTGTTGGGAGTTTTTGAGGCTTAAGAAGTCTACTTACAGTATATAATACATGGACCTTTCAGATAAGAATAAGTTTCAGTTGTTTGCTTCATTATTTCTTTGAATATTTGAATCCAAAAAATAATAATCAGCCATAAGTTGTTACTTTAGTGATTGGTGGGATGGAAAAACTAAAGAAATATGGCTAGAAATATGTAGTTAGATTGTAAAATTGTCTTCAACTAACTATTCAGTAAAAAAAAAAATGAAGCAAATGACTGAAATTTATTTCTATCCGAATGGCAATACAAGCATTACATTTCTATATGATTTTTGTACATTACCAAAGAAATAATGGAAATTTTCTTTGTGCTATTCTTTACTGGCACAAGATAATAGATAAAAATCAAAAAGTTTCCTTTATTGACTGTGGAAATGTTTTTGTCAAATTTATTTAATTTTTACTGTTGGCTTGTTAATAAGTAAAAAAATTGTTTAGTTGAATACTGTTCACATATCTGGATAGGTTCCTCTCTGCTTATTTTGTCTTTGGAGAGAGTGCAGAAACAGTTTTGTAGCTTTGTAGACCACTTATCACTTCAAACTGATGGGGAAATGGCTATTTTCTGATATTTCACATGAGCTGTATTCATTGGTTCCACCTATTGCAGAGTTTCCACTAAGAACTCATTTTGCCGTTTCTTGTGAGCAACACCCATTCTTTTTAAAAACTTTTCACTCACTCGCTCGCCCACCAATGAGAAAACTGTCATCTAAATTATGCAAAAATCTAAATAACACTCTAATCTTATTTTATCAGATATAATTACCAAAATTTCTTTAAATACTACAGATTAGATTTATTTAAGGTATTGCCATTGGTTTCAACCATAGCCTCCAGATGACTTCAGAATCTCCTGCAAGCTTTTCTGGCAGTCTCCTTTATTAGATCGGTAAATGCTACTGTTATCCTTGGTTTCAGTTCATCATTGGTATTGCATGGAATTTTGTTGATCCCTTGCTCAACTGCACCTCATGCCTAATAAAGTTGATTGCAATCTGGGGTTAGGTGACCAGATGTTAGGGGTGATGTGGTCACAGAAATTTTCTCGTGTGTGTTATAACGAAATTGTGATGAGTTTCATCCCTTTTATCATTGAAAATCTTATAAGGAATTGCAGTGCTAAGGTTGCCTGGATTTCACCTCCACTGGTGGGGGAGTCCCCATAGTGTGTAGTGGCTAATGTGTTGGACTGTGACATTGTAGTGATTTTGAACTCCAGTCATGATTTTGCCTTTACTTTTGGACTAATACCTTTTGAAAAAGTATGAAGCCTCTTATCCTCCCACCACTATAGGTAAAACAGTATGACTACTGGCCTTCTACAAAGATAACCTACAAGAGTTGATATGTCACTAAACAAAAACAAACTAAACCATTGTGGCTGTCTTGGAACCTGTGAATGACCATGTTCTGCTGAATATGGTTTTTGTGTACTTTTTATACTTATGGTTATAATACTTGATACCAGATTGAATTTTTCACCTATTGTTATATAAGTAGAAGTAGTGGTGGTGTAATTTTTATTCATTTTTTATAAAAAATTGTATCACTTTCATTTTCCAGGTTTTAGAAGCATTTAGAAGTAATGTTTTATATAAATGTGCATACAAATCTGGTCTTTATATATGTATTTATTCATTCTTTTCTTTAAATTTTTTTTTTTTTTTTTTTTTTTTTTTTAAAGAATTTTTTTGTTTGATATTTGGTAAACTGCCAAGCTTTGAAATCTAACTCTCAAAATCTATTTTTTAATCCATTGAAAGTCAGTAAAATGAATAATAGTAATATGCTTATGTCACAGTAAATTCAACTTCTGATATGTTTCATTGGAGGTAGAGGTGAGAATAGTGTTTGTATCTTCAGGTAATGTTTCTTCCTTTACAGACCCCTCCTCTGCAGTAGTCTAATAGTTCAAATATTAAGTTCTGATTTATCTAGATTTGGTGAGCAATTTCTCTTGTTCTGTGTCGAGTACAAATTTTCCAGATTTGCTTCTCTTAGAACTTGTCTGTTTATCATGCATAGAAAACCAAACTGAACTATCCTTGGTTTTAAACCAAATTGGATTATATTTTGTCAAATAAAGGGTCTCTGTTATTTAATTGATTTAAAAATTTTTTCCATCATTATTAGGTATCATTGCCCTAAATAGAATTTTTATTTTTTCAAGTCAACTTTTAAACTATGAAATAACAGGTTAATGTTTGATTTCACAAAATGTAATCTCTAATTTTTTTTCAAGTCAAGGGTTGCTTACTCCTTATGTTTTGAATTTCAGCCTTTTGAAATTTATCATTTGTGGATTTCAATTTTTGCCTGATAATTAAGATCCTCAAATTTTGCCCTATACTCTGTTTTGGATTATGATTTGATTCAACCTTAACTAATAGTAAAGAATCCTATTTTGTACTGTCTTGTACTTGTAACATCTATATTTATATCTACCCAACCGTTCTGTCATGAACAGAATGTAACACTGTCAATTTTTTTAGCAGAATGTATCTGGTTTGAATTTAGAGCTCTCCTTCTCCTAGACTATATGCCTAACCAAAGTTAGAGCCCAGTCTGCCATTCTATTTGTCTATAGTTAGGCGAAAACAGATGAATCCATGTCTTTCCCAATTGTGTGGTGCAAAAGGAAACACAATCTGCTTTGTCCAGGATTTGAACTCTGGTCATTGGTTTCAGTTCCTCTTGATAACTGTAATGCTAAGTGGCCCTCCATTGTAGTATTTGTGTTTGGGGAAATATCTCGCTAATGCCCTTGTTTTTAGCATGAATCCTCTTGATTCCACTCCTATGATCGGACAGACTGGGCTTTTTAGTCTCGGTTGAACAACTGGTCCAGGAGAAGGAAAAATTTACCTTTAAACCTGCTGTACTCTGATTAAAAACTGATCTTGTATTGAATCTTGACCATACCAAATAGATTAGGAAAGTATTAAGGCTCATCTATTAAGAATGTTATTTAATTTGTTTAGGAATAATTTGAAACATTTTAATTCTATTAAAAGCTGATTATCAGAAGTTTTGCATTGGTGTCTGTAAAACTTAGTTTAATAAAAATGTGGAACATTGAGTGAGGATCAAACTCTGCTGTTGTAATTGTCTACAGCATAGCTAGTTAACTATCACAGGTATCCTTGAATATTGGTACAAAGCAATATAGGATTAAGAATTGTTATCTTCCTGGTGGAGAGGGCCTTCCTATATTGGGCTAAACTGCATGAAGCTTCATGCAGTCAGAAATATGTGGTTTCTAGTGAGAATCAAATACTTGTTAATCAACATTCAAAAGCCTGATTTTTTTTTTTCTCTTTCTCTCATATTGACCTGTGTTTAAACACAAGCTACTCAAGGGACCCATAGAAATTTTTCCCACATACAAACCCATGCCAAGTTTCATATTTCAAAACTCAGGAATGTATTAATATATGATTTTTATATATTTGAAACTTCTGGGGGACTTTTATACTCTTGTCTATTTTATGTTGGAGTTGATTTTGTAAGTTTACAGAGAGATTCCCAGATATTATACATTATTCATATACATGTACTAAAATATCTTGTAATTTTACTTGTATCTTTTGTAAAGATCCACTATTAAATATATGCATGCATGAGTTTTCTTATTCAAATAACCTGATTTCACTGCCACATTTTCCTGTTTACATTGAGTATGATTAACTCTTTTCATTTTAATGAGGTACTATTGTAGTCCTGTTTGACTGATAGATGTTAAGGATTAAAGTTGCTTCCAAAATAGACAAATACAAAACTTGGCCATAATAATAGCTTATTACTCATCATGAAGATCATGTAACTGCAAAGTTACAAAACCTATTTGCACCCAGATTATTGGTAAATGTCCCTGAAAGGAGGGCTTAAAATGGTGGTTTTGGTGGAGTGTTGGCACAGTTGCATGTAATCTGTCTGTTCAATGATGTAATTACTTGATACAGGATCCTGAAACTTGATCATCAACAAAGGTTATTCAATGACATTTACTTGCCACTTTCTAATCTTTCCTCTGGACAGATCTGATCCTTTTAATAATTTAGTTGGATATTGAGAAACTTAAATAGTTTATTGCCTGTCTAATGGCATTTGCCTGCTATGATGGGAACTTAAACTAATTATACCTTTTTTAAATCAGAAATCAAACTGTTTTAAATATGTTAATGTCATGACAGAATAGTTTAGCGAGAATTGGGTCTGTCTCTAGGTTGTTGACTGTCTTTGAATACCTTATGATAAACAGCCATAGCCAGCAAGTCATTGCCAATGCCCTATATTACCCAGTATATTTTTATAGATATTTAATCTTTTTTTAGTATGGACCAAGGTTATAGTCATGGAGCACCTTGAAGATCAAATTCCCTTGCAATGACCTGTGAAATTAACTTGCACAATTCAGGATATCTGCTAAAGAGTAATTGTAAGCATATGGTATTCAATTAAATCGTACTAATACAATGGCTATTCAAAATATTGGAAATTGGATTTCAATTAAAATTGAAGTTCTTCTCTTTTTGGGAAGTGTACCTAATTTTGTTGCTAATAGGAAAGGTTCCATAAACTATTAAAAGTTTTTTGGCAGTTTCAACCCAAGTGAATTATCAAGGGAGATAAATCTAGCAGATGTTCTTATATCATAATTATGCATGTTTCAGAATCCATTCTCTCTCTCTCTATTTATTTATTCCTTTTTTTATTTATTCCTTTTTTTTTTATTTATTTTTTATTTTTTTATAGGAATCAACAAATGCATGTTAAAAAAAAGAAAAAAAAGTACAGTATAGAACAGTTGAATTTTTATCATTATTTCAATGGAAATATTCAATAATTATATATTAACAAAACAGTTTCACTATAATGTTAAATTTTTACTCCTAATTCTGAGTCAATATAAAATATTCTTTAACCACTAATAATGAAGAAAATATTGATCTAGTGTTGATTGTTTTTCTTTTAAATCAATAAGGAGTAAAACTAATTAACATATTTCAAACAATAATTGAAAACATTAGGTTTAAAGAAGAAAGAATGGGTGGAATTCAAGATTATGAAAAGCAGATAGATTTTTCCCTTTTTTTTTTTTTTTTTTTTTTTTTTTAAAATCATCAAAAGTGGATCTTAGGTAATATCCATGGGTTCCTTATGTGTAGGTCTTGGCAGAAACTACTTTTTTTTTAATTTTTTTTTTTTTTTTATTCCTAATAGTTAATATTCAAACCAAGAATGGCAATAGTGAAATGTAAAACTAGTAATATAGTAATAATGTATCAAACCATTTGTTATAATAAAGACTCTGATAAGGCAAAATAAATTAAGTAATAAAATAATCTTATTTGAAGTCTGATTGAAAAACCTTCAGCCGTTTAATATTAGTGCAAAAAAAATCTTATTTTAAGCATTGGTGCCTTAGTTCCCTCAAAAGTACTCACATGGAGACTGCACATACTTTGCATCTCCTTAACAGTAACAGGGAAATGCAATCAATTTTCTGGCTTTGGTGAGAGAAAAATTTTGACTCCAGGCAGTTCTTGCCTTTGTCGTCTAAAAGCTATAAGAGTTGGGTTTATTGCTTGATGTCTGAGGCATCCTGATAAGGAAGAATGTCAATGAACCTGCCCCTGGCAAGTTTACTTCTTGGTGGTCCATGCATTAAGCCAAACATATCACATCTGACCACAGCAAATAAGGTAGAGTAAATTCACTCTCGTATTTATCCTTGTCACTGGTTTAGTCAGTGCTACTTGTGTTGTATGCCTTGGGCAGTAAAAGCCTGGCAGAGCTCATCTATCTCCTAGGTCACTTCTCCTAGTAGCCATTAAAATACTTTGAAAATCGGTAACCTACTCTTGAGATTACCATCAGCTCTCTGGTCCCATTCTCTTTATCATGGTCTGAAATCTTCCTTACAATTGCAATTTTAATTTTGAAAAAAGCCATAGTTGCTGGGTACCAAATTTGTACTATACAATGTTTTGCTAAAAAGTAAAAATGTGCAAGATGTGAAGAATAAGCAAGCACATTGTTATGAATATGACAGTCACACTGTACATCTCTCTGCCAACTGAAAACCCCCTACTGGAGAATCTCTGTTTATAAATGCACAGTAAGGTCTCCACTTATTAGTTGTCAAGTTACATAAAGACCACACAACCAGTTCTTGAGATTCAAAATGGTTAAATATTTTCCAGATAGGTCTTTGTTTATATTCCTGGTACAGAAATTGTTCTCTCCTTCTTCATATCAGATAACTACTAAATTATATGAACTCGATAAACTAAATGTTAAGATATTTGGGTTGACAGAATTTAAGATAAAAAGGAGCACTGTTCATAAGGCAAATCTTCTACGCCAAGTCTAATGATTATAGCCATTTGGACTTAAGTTTCCAGACTGACTGCAACAACCCCAATATCATGAAGCAATTTAAAAAAAAAAATCTATTGGTATAAATACCAATCATGTGATTCCCCCTTCTCCAATAACCCTTTCATGTTTTTTGTTTTGTCTATCTCTGTTAGTTGAGGAAATCCATCTAGTAAGGTCTAGGTTAACCAAAATAAGGGGACAGCAATTAACTGAAAAAATCTACTATGGGAATTACAAATAGTTTAAGGAATTAGAAAAAATTATTTTTCATTAAATAATTAAATGATTACTACAGTTAAGTGATGCAATATCCAAAATCATTCTTGGAATACCCATAAACAAAGCTCATTCCATGTTGAAAAGCAATTTAAAAAATTTGGTAGGGTTTCAGATAATTGAATAAAAGCTAATTATGGCTAATGCTGCTTAACTTGAGCTGTAAAAATGAAGAATAAGTTATGTAGATTACATTTTAAAATGTATGTTTTAAGGCGATTAAAGATTTTTTTAAAAACTCTCAAAGTAAAGATTGTGAACATCTTACATTCAAACTTTGTTCTCGTCAATCTGTTTTTATACTTATAAAATCCATAACTCAATAAATTGAATAGTTAGTATAGTATAGAAAGTAGCCTTGCTTAGTTCACACACTTGTGGTTATGATTGTAGCAAAGAGACTCTTTGACCCAAGTTCAAATCCTAACCAAGGTTACTTGCATTTCACATTGTGCTAATACCTTTGAGAAAGCGTTGAATCTAACTATTCTCTTTCCAGCTATAGGTAAATGTTAGGGCAGACTGGGCTCTTTAATTTTGTTATTAGAACTAGTCTAGGAGAAACTTAATTCTAAGCAGCTGAAGATCTGAGGAGAGAGATAGGCTCTCTGATTATTTATGTTCAAGAAATGCTTAATGAGTAGCACTCCTCTGACCAAAACAAGTTAAGATATTTTTTTTCTCCCTGCTAAACAGTAGACTGGGCTTTTTAGCTTTGGTGGGCAGCCAGACTAGAAGGAAAACTCTGAATTTAAAACCGAGTTGGAGTCCCTAAAGAAGCTGGATATTGTTGTTAACCTTCTTCTGGCAACATTTGTGATGACATTGGTGTCAAACTGTATTGGTGTTTCACTTGGACAATATCTACCTGTGCTTGGTGGGTGAAAATTGGACTAAGGACTGGATTTATTGTTTGGTGTTCGTGATGCTCCTGAAGAGAATACCAACAGAATGTAAGTAATTTTTTACACCACCCTGCTGTTCACTTTCTGCATACCACTCCACAGTGAAATGACCTTTGTCACATTTTGGCTTTATGGGGAGTCAAATAAATACTTTTCTTTTGGACAACATTAGTTATATAGTAAAGATGTTTTTTGTTTTTGTTTTTTTTTCCATTTAATATCTAAATATGGATAAAGATCTTATGGTAAATGTTAACCTGTTTTCAGTTGTTCATCTGTTACTGTTTTGTATGTCTTGGATTTTGAAGTGTTGGTGTGTATACATGCGCATGTCTCTCTACAGAGATATGCATGTGCATTTATATAGAAATGAGCAGTACTTGCTTATATGTGCACATGTTATGTACTTTTGAGTAAAAGATAGAAATATATCTTTCTAAAAATCATAATTCCATTTATAGTCTATATTCATTAACAATGTTAAATATAATTACACACCTCCAAAAATGTCTACCTATTTTATTGAAAGAAACTATGGTTATTATCAGAAAGTTCTACATATAATGAACTGATTTTTTAAAATTTCATGTTTTATGGTAACTCAACAATGCCAGTGTGAGCTAACCAGCAGAAACTTATTTACATCAGCTCTGCAGACACAGGATATAGTTTGGAAGGGATGGAAGGAGTCAGGAAAATTTGTGCTGTCAGCATGACATGATGATGATGATAATTAGAATATTGGTTAGCTCAATAGCATCAAAGAGCTTTAACTTAAAGAATAACCTTGTTATAATTTCTAGTGTAAAAGAACTATTAAATACTACCATCCTGTTGGTGGAGCTAACAATATGCTGACTGTATCCTCTGCAGAGAAGTAAGACCCTCCTTCCTCTTGTCACAAGTAATATCCTAGGTATGATGCTAAACTGCATCTCGTGGTGAGGCTCCTTTTCTAGAGCTCTTGGGAGTGTGGACTAGTCCTTCATTGCCATTACTTTCTGGTTTGAACTGAAAGTACCTATTAGTCCCATCTATGGGTTAAAGAGATCTGCTTAAAAATTATTCCTATTTGATAGGAATGTTTGATATATAACTGCAATAAACATTTAAGAAACAACTATGCAAAAAAGGTAAATATAAACATACAACAACGAATATAATTCCCTAATCCCTTGGCTTAAAATAACCAGAGATAGATTGACATGCATTTAATATCAATGTCTTATCAAATGCTAATTAGAGTATTTTTCCTTATTTGCAGTTTATTATAATATAAATTCTATGAATAAAATGTGATTCAATATTGACTTAATGGCTGCCAAAGGTGGCCTTGAAAGTATTTTATAAAAAGTAACTGTATCGCTTGTAATTTTACACATTTCTTAAAAAGAATATTAAGTTTTAAAACTTGACTCCCCCCCCTCTTCCTTCAGTGTCTAATTAACTTTCTGGCAATATGAGGAAATTCTTTTTGAGATAGATATATTTCTCTGGTCCTGTAACCTAGTTAAATTGAGGAGGTGCTACTTATGTATTGTCTTGGAGCATGAATAGCCTGGTGGAACCCAGCATTCTCCAGATCTACCTCTCATTTGAATTCAGTTTGCCTTCTCTTAGACTGGTTGCCATACCAAGGATAAAGAACCCCATTTGCCCTGCTATTTATTCATAGCAGAGAGGAGAATAATTGGATTTATATCTTTCCCAAAGATATTAGCACTCTGTTAAATGCAAACAGCCTTGTTCAGGATTACTGCGACAGTAACCATTATACTATAAGCTTAACAGTTATTGTTTTTTATATAGTAAACTATAAATGAAATTAGATTTTATATAGGCTCTAGTTAACAGACAACAATATGGATTCTTTTTCTTTGGAGGAAGAAAAAATATAGTTGAGATGAATTCTTTGGATGCTACCAAATTTATCTCTCTTTGGTCACTTATTGCTATCTCTCCTTTTAATCTGTTATCCATCCCATTATAAAAGAATTGAGTTTGATTCCTGGAATCTTTTTTTCATGTTTACTATCAATCTGAGACAGTTATTAAATAGCACTGCCATTTATTTACCAACTAGCCTCATCTCTATTATTTTAAAAGTTTTTTTTTATACATAAGAACTGTGAAAAGATTTATGGAAATGCTCTTTCTATTACTGTTAACATTTGGAACTGTTAAATAAAGGCATAACCATTCATATAATTAAAATGAAAGCCTTTACAGCATATGAATAGAAAATTGTTGGTTGGTTTTATGGCATGTCAACTTTTTTTTTATAATGCCAGTCATTTAAATAATCATGGTTTTTAATTATATATATATATATATATATATATATAATATAAGAATGTATCCTTACAATTTTTTTAAACAGATAAACAATTACCTTACAGATCTATTTTACTTATAGATGGGACCCTGACAGGTGCTACCACTCTAGGTCAGTGGCAATGAAGGAGTGATTCCATATTACCAAAGTGTAGGACTTGAACCTCACCATTGGATGCAGTTTAGTGTCATACCCAGAATTTGTGGTGGAAGCATTACCCCTCTTCAGGAGTTGCAGTTGTCATATTTTAGACCAGGCATAGGTAACCTTTTCAAGAAGCGGGCTGCTTGAGTCGGGGGTTCATCATCACATAGGCCATAGTGCTTAAAAAAAAAAAAAATTCAAGGTAATTTTATATTGAAAGAACCTCCAATCATTTTTACTACAAAAGACAATATATGTAACTATCTGATTTAAAAACTGAGAAAAGCTGATTTCTTTAATTTGAATTTTTAACATCTTTTCTATAAATAAATTAGTCTTAGGCAGGCCATTCAGGGAGCACTGCAGGCTGCAATTTCCCCATAATTCTTCTCAGCCCTGCTGATAGGGTGGTGGGAACAGAAAAATGTTCTGTATTCAGAATCAATTATATGAAATAGTTGTCTAAAGTGTATATAGTTACCTTGTAGTCATGAGTTCAACACAATCATACTCAAGTTTAGTGGTAGAGATCTCAAATCTGAATTTACTAGACAGAATTAACTGATACAAGACATCCTCTAAATAAAGACAGTGGAATGAGAACAATCTAAAACCATTGATTGAATAAAGTATTAAGGTTTAAAATTCCCAGTAGGTTACAGACTGACAGATATCTGAAGAAGGTTGGAAGGCACAACAGGTGAAACATTGACTCTAATATGAAATATGGTAGCGGTATTTGTCTGAATACATTAGTATATAGAATTATTTTGGCCAGATCAATAGAACTGATCACCATATTGCTGCTAGAATTATTCATTTATATATGACTAAAATTCTTGTGTGTGTATAACTATAACCCATCAAAGATGGCTCATCATAGTGGCTCATTCCATGGAAAGTGGTCCAAAATCAGAATTTTAAATCCAATATTTTCTAGCACTGTTGTTTTTTCTGAAAGACAACACCCTAAACTACAAAAAATAAAAAATTCCAATTCTGATCTTTTGTGTTGTCTGTGCTGAGGCTGTAAACATCAGCTATTTATTGAAGTCAGAAAATGAAAGAATTGCCTATTTTTTCAGGCATTCATTTTTACTAATAAATAACATAGAATTATGTTTAATTATATTTTTCATGATTGATACATATATAGATTTAAAAATAATTGAGGTCCTGAGTTTCTGTTAATCATTTTTACATGAAAATTTCATAAAGTTAGCCTTGTGTGCATGTAACACACGTGACGCTTAATCAACATTTTTTTTTTTTTTTTTCTCATTCTTCAATAAAACCTTTGAGGAAAAAATCCCTTCTGTTTATAAGCTAGTATATTACTGCAAACAAACTAATAGGAAAAAAAAAATCTACCTATTTTTTCTTCTTGAAAGAACACACGTGATGTAACGTGTGTTACATGCCAAAATATCACTTCAAAACCTTCAATAATCAATGGATTTCAACATAACATACTCATACAATGCTATGAAATAGATTTATCCATTAAAAAATTTCAGGTTGAAAATGATAAAGCACACCCTGATTTCTCCCAATATCTACCATTCCTACTAGAACTGGTGGACTCGGTTTTCCGATCACATTCTCAGGCCGGTATGCAATTATATCAGCTTTAGCTGGCCAGTACCATTTGCCTTTTCTGGAATACTTCATTACTGATACTTCTGTATCAGTATCTATAATTGACACAACTTCACCAGGGAATTTTTTCCCATCATAGGAGACTACATTGAGTTTCTCGCTTCTATCGACATCCTCATCTTCATATACAATAGTTGATGATGGATCCTTACTTAAATTTGTCTTGAGCATTTCTATAGTCGAACCATCACAACAACTAATAACATGCATCTTACTGATGCCTGAGGCATCTTTAATATTTTTCCAAGGTTTTTCTTTTATCAACTCTGAAATTTGTCCTTCACTTATATGAAGAACAGTTACTCCCTTCATGTCATCTTTTGCTACTTTGTAAAAATCAGCAGAGTTTTGTACAATCATAGCATTTTTACCTTGATTCATGACTCTTTTTCTCACTAGAGATTTGGCTGTGCCACCAATTCCATCAACAACACCTTTTCCATGTGATGTAGCAAAATATTTCCAGGAAACTTTGCACTGGAATTTTTTTGATAACATAGATACCAGTTTCACAATGTATCTATTTTTAAACTCTGATGGCTCATCTGTGTAGATTATGAGCATGTCCCCTTTTTCAAATTGAATGTAGTCTGTCAAAGCATTTATAAAGGTAAAGACAGTTTTTTTCTTTTGTCTTGGCTATCTGTGATTATCATGAATGGTTGGCAAACTTGGCTCTTACTATACAGAGCAGCAGTAAATAAATTAATGCATTTCCAAGACGACAAAGCACTTTGGACTTCATTTTGATAATCACAACTGTATGCCATTGCAAAGTCACACTGTAAAACATGGCAATCACTCCTCCTTTTGTCCTTCGTAAATGCTGTAGACTGAATCTGTTTAATTCTCACATGTTCTTTGAAAAAAGAAAATTCGCTGAAAAGATCTTTTAATTCACCTACACACCCTTGTTTTTGGTCTATTCGCAGATGTCCGGTTTCAGTTTTATCCATTCTTTCCAAAAAAACTGTCAGCATCGCTTTTCTCTATTGTGAACTTATTCTTCAATTGGCAATTAACACAAATACCTCTCCAACAAGGAGAAGTCAAATCAAGACTGTCATCACAAAGAATGCTAGGCCAAAAGTGTTCATCATAGGTAATTCCTTGACCTTTAATTTTAAGAAAATTTTCATGAATTTCATATTTGCACATGTCTGGATGCTGATCTTTAAGCAACAACACATTCACTGGCCTCAGAGATGCAAATTTACTGAACCCTACAGTAATGTCAGAGTAGGACTGTTTAAACAGCTCATAAACTTCCTTTAAAAACATGATGAAATAATATTTCCTGGATTTTGATTTGATCCCATTTTCCCAAACTGTCATTTCATCATGCATTCCAGGCATGGTATACACATCTGTATTTACATAAAAGTCTGTTATCAACTTTTTGTTCTCTTCTGTAAATCTTTGGTTTATCCTTTGTCCATGGTTATGTGTGATTTTTGGACGCAATTCCAGTCCTACCTGCTTGACTAAACCATTAACAATGGCCCTTTGTTTTGTAGGTGACTTAGGCAAGTTATTATCTAATTTTTGGATTGCTTTTTCTCAATGATTGAGGCGTCTTGAACCCTTTGTCTGATTTGACTGGGAGTGACTCAATGATTTCTTGCTGTCTTAGCTTTTTACGTAATCGAAAGAGACTGACATGTTCAGCAACTTTTTTACAGTGTTCTTTTAGTTGATCTCTATTCATCATTTCCCGCTGACTTTTTTGAAGGGCTGAAATCCTGGCAATTACTTAGAAATAAAAAATGTCTAACCCTTTGATATCAAGAAGTTTTGATACAGAATCTGATAATTCATAAAAATGATAAACGAGTAATTTATTTTATTATTAAATATTTTTATTATCTTTAATTGTAATGAATGCTATTTTTGTAATTATGCTAATTAATTTCTTTATCTAAATTTTTGAGTCGAGTAAAGTAACCAAGTAAGTATTGATATGGAGCAAGGTGTAAAAAGAAAAATAGAAAAGTATTTTACAATAAAAGAAATTGTTTTACTTTCGAAGTTTAATAAAAATGAATGCGCCCCCCTCCCCCCAACACCAAGTGTAGGTGTATGCTTACGAAAAAAATTAAATTATTTTAGAAAATTCATTTCATTGAAACAAAAATAGTATGAAATGTTGCACCTAATATTTTTAGGTTTTTTTTTTTTTTTTTTTTTTGAAACACATCATACTTCATTAAACTTAAGACGTTGTTACGGAAAGAAAAATGTGAGTGTGAGGTAGGTGATAGAACAACTTCAAACAAGTGTTTTATTTGCCGATAACCTCAAACAGCAGCATTTGGCAACCAGTAGTTTTCAGCTTTGTTGATATGAAATGTTTTTATTTCAAATACGTCCTTGTCTAAATGTTAAAAATAAATTATCAAAGATAAAAAAAAAATTCCATTGACAACACAAAATAAACAAATAATTAAAATATTTAATTTTTCTTCTCATCACAAGTTAAAATATTCAAGGGTTGAGAAAATAAATTTTCTTTATCAACCATACAGAAAATTAAACTGGCCTTGTAGGTTATTGCTGCAGCTTAAAAAATGAATGCTGTCTGAAAAATTTCTACTCCAAAATTCTTATATGTATGCGTTCAAACAGTTTTGAAAAAAACTACTTTATATATTTTTATGATTCATATATGAAAAAAAAAAAGGTTTTTACACTAACCTGTGCAGGTTTGAAATCTTTTCAATGAAAATTGTTTATGCTATGCAGCCTGAACTTTAAGGGATGGTGCTGTCCAAACCAAATGACCAATTCTCTCAGGACAAAAACTAAGATTAAGAAAATTCTTTATTCTTATTGGTTGCCAAATTTGAGTATTTTCCCACTTCATGGAGCTTTGGAAATCGGTGAGATTTCGCATGGGTAACGCACGTGACGTTAAGGTGTAACACACATGATAACATATCTTAATTCTCAGGGGTTCAATTAATAAAAATTTACAAAAAGACTATTGTAATAATTAGAAGACTCCATAAAAATTTAGAAAAACCCATTTTTATAAAAAAAAAAAATAATGGCACAATTTGCAGAGTTTATACATTGTTTCAAAATGTTTAAAATATCCTTCATGTCTGAATGTGATGCTAGAAATGAGACTATTATTAAAAAATAGTCATAGGTATGGGTTTTTTTATGTATTACATGAAGGAGTAATGCCTTAAGACTACACAAGCCAAAAAGAAAAGAGTAAAGTATTATAAGGGTGATTTTTTTTTTTTTTTTTTTTTTTTTTTTTTTTTTAATCGCTGAAAACCCTTCTGAACTGTAACACACATGATATGAATGGGTCTAGTGATGTTTTAGAGCATTACATTTAAGAGAATAATGCAGTTTCCTCTTTAATTTGCAATCTAGTTATTTTGGGAGGTGGGGCTTTCGCATTGCTGTTGAATGTAATTTTTTTTTTCATCTAAATTCTTGATTATAAAAGGAATAACATTGAGGTGTTAATTAAAATTCTTGACTCTTCCTTAAATAGAAGTATCAATATCATCATGAACTGTAGTGATAATGGAAACCTTAAGTAATCTTGTTATCAAGTATTCGATAAGTCTATTGATATATATACCACTGATGCAATTATCTTTGTATTTATTCATTGTGTGTGTGTACTATTTGAAGTTATCATGCACTTTTAAAGAACTTTTATAAGTAGTTAATGTATATAATTGTATATAAGTCTCAACCATTGATTTATAATCTCAAAATCATTAATTGGTTGAATTAATTTTTGAAGCCAAGGATTTCTCATAATTATTCCCATTTTATATTGAATTTTAATCTTACAAAATTAATATTTAGTGCCAAAATCTCCCCTCAAAAAGAAAATATTGGACCTGTATAAAAATATAGAGTAGCTACTTGTTGAATTTTTTTTCTTCTCAAACTCTTGTATTGACCAAGAGAAATAACCAACCCTCTTTCTGTAAAGATTTCTCCTTTTTAGATGTGACCATTGTTCACTTGTTACAGAAACATTTTACTTTTTATTTTCTTATATAGGCTACAAAAAATGTTACAAATGTACTGTTAGATGGAATATCGTTTTGTTAGCCATCTAGTGTCTTATTAAAAAAAAAAATAAAAAAAATAAAAAAATAAGGGTACTTTGTTTTGACAGCCTATCATTAATAATTGTAAATTTGTCTGGGAGAGAACTCTTTTGTCCTGGTTATATTTATATATATATATATACATATAAATAGGATACTTATGAAGTGATCTCAGTTTTATAAAATAGGCTATTGTATCATTTCTATCAAGAGACATCAACATCAAATGCTAATATAGTTTTTAATATATAGCTAAACTAATTTCTAAGACAAAGATGTTATAAGGATATGAACTTGGTGAGTTATGAGATAAAATATCTTCTGTGTTGAAAATAATAAAAAGTGACTTTATCAAATGAGCAGGCATTGTTTTTGAGAATATTAACCCTTTTGCAGGCTGAGACATTTGTCATCAACAGTACACAAGCAGAGTAACGTTTTGTTTTTTATCTGTCTGCAAAATGGGTGATCTTTACTTTTTAGTATGAGTTGCTTAGAATTACTTTCACTCTTTTTAAAATTTTATTTCAGGCAGTTATTTACTAAGTTTTGCTTAGTTGTAGAACAAGGCCAATGTAATGGTCTACCTATCTAGCTTGCTATCCATAATGTCATCGGCTGTAGAATATGCTGACTGCATGTCTGCAGAGGTGTAAACCCCCCCTCCTCCAGTAAGTGTCCTGGATATGAAACTAAACCATCTAATGGTGAGGCTCCAGTCTGGGAGTTTGGGTGATATGGAGTACTCTCACTGTTATTACTTCTCAGTTCATGCTGACCCAGAGTCATAGTACCTGTTAGGATTCCATCTATGGGTCAAATATAAATATTTAATTTTTTATACTTAAAACCATCTGTGTGCAAATAATAGATGGCAATATTGGAAACTATCTAATTATGTGAAAACAGATGAGCTCTGGCTCATTTTTAAAGTTACCTCCAAACTATTTGTTTACAAATCAATTATATATAAAACAAGATTTGATATTAAGGAGGCTACAAGGGTTGATATGCCATAAAAACCAACTATTTACATTATGCAAGGCACCTAAATTTTGTCTTGTATGTAAACATATCAAAACTTAGTTCAACATAACTAGCATTGGGACAAGTACAGGGAAGAATATATTTGTTTTTTTTCCCTAAAAATATCAGCTCAATAGTGACATAGGTAACCTTTTCAGCTTCATTTTTTGAATTCTACTGTCAGTGTCATGTTGTATGTCTTATTCTCTTAGCTTCAAGCTCTAAAATGAAGATGTGTGTATGTGTGTATATATCCTTTCATATATGTGTGTGTGTGTGTGTGTGTGTGTGTGTACACTTTCATGTATGTGGGGTATGTGTATACTTTCATATATGTGAATGTTGGGGATCACAAAGTTGATGTTTGTGTGTGCATATACACAAACTTTCTTGACTGAACTAAAATATGACACACATGCTATTTACTCCTAGAAGTGTGATAGGTACAAGTGACATTTTTGTTGTTTTTACAGTAATCATTTTCCTAATATCTGCTTGTTGACCGATTCCATGTTAATGTACAGAAACATCACTTGAAGATCCAACTGTTGTATTGGATTATGTAAAGATTGTTTTGCAAAATATCATTGTTTTCATCATATTGTTCTATGAAGCACAATTGCCGATGAAACTGTTTTACTTGGATATTGGTGCAATTAATTTATTTAATTAATTGTATATTAAAAAAAAAAAAATGAATTGACTTTTTTTAAACGTACCCTCTATTTTCTGAAAATAATTTGGCCATACACAAGGATTATAAAAAGATCTGCTTGTGAAAGGGTTATAACACTAAAAATTTTATAGAAAAAGAAATGAAATTGTTAAATTATATATCTGACAAATAGTTATAAAAACATCAATTACTGGCTTTTCTTTTTGATTTAATCTGACTATTCTTTTTGGGTAGCTCTTTTGATCTTTATAGGATTTAGACCTACATTTTAGGAGTTGGACCACAAGCAATACAATAGCAAATTATTTCAAATATACATTTACTATAATTATGAATTAGTCAAGAAAAATTTTCTTGATGGACATAAAATTTAAATTTTATCTAATATGATTGATTGTGCTTGAAATAGAATTTCTTTATTGAAGAGAATAGAGAAACTCTAATCAAAGTGTAGCAAACGTTTCATCTACTGATAAGCAGTCTCTTATACATTTTATCCAACTCCTTTGCCACAGGCAGGATATAATACAAGGTCAATTATTTTAAGCAGAGTACAACTGGTTTGAAATTCCTTTGCCTAGATTGGTTGCCACATCAAGGTTAAAGAACCAAGTGTGATCTATTTTCCAAAGCTGGTAGAAAAGATGCCTTTCCCAAGACCATCAGCATGAAAACAAAATGCAAACATTGCACACAGTTAGGCCACACACCCCATAAGCAATTTTGTACCTATAGAATCTTATAAATCCATATGATGTATTAATTTTCTGAATGAAATTGGATGTCCTTTTTTTTTTTTTTTTTTTTTTTTTTTTTATAACTTGATCTCTTTAGAAAATGGAAGAAAATTCTTTTTGTTGGTGATGATCAAAATCTTAACTCTGCTTCATTGGCAGAGACCATTGTTATCTAACAAATGACGCTAAGCCTTTGGCTTTAAAATGTAATTAGGTTTTGGTTTGATTTCTTTGTTTCATTGCATATCAATCTGTGTGGGTAACACATTGCTGGGAGGATAAGAGTTCATACCTTTCCCAAGGGTATTAGTCTGAAAGTGAACATAATAGTGTTATTGGAGTTCAAACTAGTTTGCTACAATGTCACAGTCCAGCACATGAATGACTAGGTCACATGGACTTTCTCGAAATGTAATTAGACATTCTTTTAAATGTGCAGCATGTGATCATAACTAGATATACTTCTTTCCTTCCAAGGAAGTCCTTCAGCAATTATCTTTTCATTGTGTGTGTGTGTGTGTGTGTGTGTGTTTTTTTAAAATTCTTCTTGCTTTCCAAAGTTTGAATAAGTTAAAAAAAATTATCTAACCTCTCCATCTATATAATCAATATATGATTTGTCATTTGGATACAAAAAGGAGAAACACAGCTATCAAAGACATGAAGATTGTTAGAAAATGTTACCCCCTCCACCCATCCCCTGTTTAACCTCGGGAGATAAGGACAAATACATGTAGTCATTGCAGGGTGGGGTGGAAAACCCAACTTTCTAAAAGTGCAGACATGTATTGAGCATTGATGTTATCTGCTACATTTGGTGCAGGAAGCATAACATGTGCTAATCTGCTTTACAGCTCCTGAAATTCCGTTCTTTGACTAATTATAGCGCTTATTGAGTGCTGCCACCACACCCTTTCTTCCCTTTCCCATCATCTGGTATGCCTTGCTATGCCACTGTCTTTTGATTTATTTATTTTCTTTTTCTTTCTGATCTGATATACACAGGCACAATGCAAGCTTTTGCATTTTTTTCTGTTTTTGTTAGATCGTAGAAGGCAGCCAGCTTTGCATTTTTAAAGGAGTTTAAATTAAACAAAAAAGTCAAGGGTCCTAAATTAAAAAGAAAAAAATCTTTATTAGACAAATGTGCTTAACAAAATTATTTCTCGTTTATCCCATAATACTTATTACATGTTCATATACAGTATCATCTATAAATAAGTACACTACTAAGAATTTTGTCCTGTAAGACCTGCTAGGGTCCCATCTACGAGTTGAATAGAACTATTAAATGGTTTCAAGTATCGTGTGTAATTAAACTGAGCAAATAAATAATTAATGTTGGATAGCAGTGCCCTTTGACTGTGTGCAAATAGAACTATAGTGTTAAATAGCAATGCTTGAAGCATTTACATGTCCAAACAACAAATAGCATTACTAGAAACAATTTAACTGTGCACAAACAAATGAGCTCCTCTGGCTCATTAAAAATTTTCACCTACAAACTTTAGTCACAAGTCATGTATAATATATATGTATAAACAGGATTTAGTATTGAATAACCCACAAAGGTTGATATGCCATAAAACACAACCAAACTAAATATAACTGCCCAGTCAGCTGGTGCTGTTGAATAAGCCAACTGCATCTCTGTAGAGAAGTAAACCAGTCTCTCCCTGTGAATGTCCTGATATAATGCTAAACCATCTTATAAATGAGGCTCCAGTCCTGGAGCTCTGGGGAATAGGGAGTACCCCTTTATTGCCATTATTCCCTGGTCCACTTTGACCTGAAGTGGTTGCACCTGATAGGGACCTATCAATGGGGGAAATGGAACTGTTTGACCATTTAACCATATGCAAAAAATGACTGATGTTAATTGAATTGTTATTATTACAGAACAATACTTCAAACCACTAAACTGTGTGCAAACAAATGAGTAATGTCTAACTGAATTAATAGTGTTGAGTAGCAATCCTTGTAAGCATTTAACTGTGTTAAATTATTAGTATTACAGAGCAATACTCGGAACCCTTTGACAGTGTACAAATGAATGAATAGTGTTAAGAAATACTTAATTATGTGCAAACAAATTGAGTAACCTTTTAAAAAATGGAATTACCAACTGTTTATTTACAAGCCATATATGTATATGGATCTGCATGCAAACAAATGACTGATGTTAAATTGAATTGTTAATATGAAATAATATTGAAACTATTTAACTGTGTATAAGGGAATGAGCTCTGGTTTATTTAGAAGTGATACGTATGAACTATTTGTTTATAAATCATATATTTGATATATGCATTAACAGGATTTGACATTATATAGCCTAGAAGAGTTTATATGCCATAAAACCCAACCAATTAAATATCAGGATTTTATAATTGTTAGTGGAACATTATACAATCAAAGCAGGAGTATTATTTGTAACCAAAATTAACATTGAAACTCTGTAACCAAAAATATGAATATATATCAGTTCAAAAAGTGCCCTCCTTATACAGGGTGGAACGATAAAATTGTTGCCCTAGAAAAGATGACATGATTCCATTTTCGTTTAATGAAAACCGGTTTTCTTTTTTGTTGCAGACCATCTACTAGTTGGCCAGTTGTGTACAAATCCCAAGAGTGATAGGAGCCTTCTATCATGTTTGAAAGTGACACAATGTTCAACGAGCGAGATCGGAGATGCGCTGCTGTACAAATCGTACTCTCTACTGATCCAAATTATGACAACAGGACCATTACCAGCACCCTCAAAATGCAAATCTGGATTGCCACGAATAACAGGGACATGCCCAGGGTGATGAAAACGGTTTCCGGCTACGGTTATGGTCTTTGGTGTGGTTTCAAGTGAAGGCCACATCATGCTACCTCACATCTTCGAAGTCAGCTTGAAAGTCAACACCAAAATGTACGTGGATGTGCTGAAGAGTGTGGTGATCTCCTGGTGCAATCAGGTGGCCGGTGGCAGATCCTGGGTGTGGCAGCAGGACTTGGCACCGGCCCACAAGTCCAAAGAGACCCAGGCTTGGCTTCAGGAGTGCTACGACTTTGTACCCTTCTCTCACTGGCCCTCCTTCCTCCCCCAACCTGAACCCCCTGGATTACTTCGTTTGGTCATACGTTGAGAACATGACCTCCCACAACACCAAAGCCAGCCTGATTGCTGCCATCCGCCGAGTATTCGCCGAGCTCTTGACAGCACTTGTGGAAAAGACATGCTCCCAGTTCCGGATACGTATCAAAGCAGTGATTGAGGTTGAAGGCGGCTACATTGAATAGATGTCAGCTCTACTACCTAATCAAATTACCTGAATTGATTTTTTTTTTTTTTTTTTTTTCAATAAAAGTTTTAAAATAAAGCTGTAGTGTTTTCTTCAGGACAACAATTTTATCGTTTCACCCTGTATACTCAAACACTCATATGTATGTATATAATTAGGAGTATTTACTTTGTAATCTTTATATACATCCCTAGCTATAGGTTAAACAGTACTACTATTCTTTTACAAGGTTACCTAGTCGGCTGGTATTGTAAGATACACTGACTGCACCTCTGTAGAGGGGTAAGTCCCCCACAAGCAAGTGTCCTGGATATGACACTAAACAATCTGATGGTGAGGTTCCAGTAATGCTGGAGCTTTGGGAAATGCAGAATACCCTTTCATTACCATCACTCCCACTACTGACTTGTGTGGTATTACCTGATAGTGCCCTATCTATTAGTCAAATAGAACTAAACTGCGTACTTATGCTATACTGAATTGTTTGAAATAGAACAGTTTTGACATTTAACTGTGGACAAAAACTATACTTCTACTAAACTGAATCATTTGAATTAGAACTGTTTGACTAAACTGAATAGCTTGAAATTGAAATGTTTTTGACAAACTGTGTACGCATGCTAAACTGAATTGTTTGAAATAGAACTGATTATTTGTATAAAAATGGATTTGGCTTTAAATAACCAAAGGTTGATATGCCATAAAACCCAAACAACCAACCAACTTATACAAGGATGACTCTGGCATTAAATAACCAGTAAAGGTTAATATGCCATTAAGCAAAAGAAACCAAACTTCACATACAGCATTGCTCATTTTTTACATTCATATGTGTGTGTGAGTGTGTGTACTTATTGTAAACGATACTCCCCATAGCTGTGTTACCAATAAAGCTAGAATCTGATGACTCTGTATCCAAACATGGTTTCTGGACCAAATTATCATTAATTTAGAGCATCTCAACAATATCAGGAATCCTTGTGGTGTAGTGGCTAATGTGCTGGACAGCAACATTGGAGTAAGTGGGTTTGAACTTCAGTCACAGCATTATATTCACTTTTGGACTAATACCCTTAGGAATAGTATTAACCACCTTATCCCACCCACCCCAGCTACAAATTAAATAGTACCATCACTGATCTTCTACAAAGATGACTTTGGCATATAAATTATCTACAAAAGTTAATATTCCATTAAACAAAGAAACCTAATCAAATTGAGAAAAATTAACTAAAATTTGGTCAGATATTGGTTGTGATTTCTTGTAATGAAAAAATCTGACAGAGCAAACTATACTATTATAAATTTTGACTTGAAATTTTCTTTAATATGACTTCTCCCATCCCTCTATTCTACGAGTTAAATGGTACCACTACTGTTCTTCTTACAAAGACAGTTTTGGCATGAAATAACTCATGAAGATTAATATGCCATTAAACAAAGAAACCAAACCAACTATATCACCAGACTTTTGTGTGCACTCCCCTTGTCCAAAAATGTTAAATGAAAATGCAGCTTCACTGTGTAATATTTCGGATGGTACTTTGTGACAAAAACAATATAAAAGAGTATAACAAAGAATTAATTAGATAATGCAAGATTTGAATTAACTTACAAAATTATGACATGAAGATACTGGATATGAAATTCATATGCTAAGTCAGTTTATAAGATCTCGGTGATGAAACATTAATTCAATGTTAGGTTTAAAATAATTGACATAGTGATTTTAATGATTGTGTTCTCCTCTCCACTCCAGAATTCTCTCACTGTGGATGTGTTCATATTTCCAACCTGGATCTTTTTATTGCTCTGTTTTGTAACCAGTTGGAAGGACCTGATAGTGGCATACCAAAGCAGAAATTCTGCTGGACTGGATACTTCACAAAGTTCAGACAACAGGATTTGACATTATAATAATTCATGTGTGTACCACGTGAGTGGTATTTGAGAGACTGGAAACAATCATTTGGAAGATTTTCATGATGATGGGAAGATGAAATTCTCTCTAGATTTGAACCAGTATGGAAAGATCAGGAACAATGGAAGTTTAGAGTACCTATTCCTTGTCATTACTCACAACTACACTCTGACCTGGAGGAGTGATAATACCTGTCAGGGTCTTATCTATGGGTCAAATAGATCCGTTTCAAAATTTGATGAGACCATATGCAAAAAAAACTTAAACAATTGCACAAAAGTAAATATGAATGCACAATGAATATGATCCCCCACCCTCAAGCCGCAAAATAACCCTAAATGTGATGACCTGTTAAAAACAATCAAATCTGTGTTTTGTGCCAATTGAGATTTTATTTCTCCTGAGAGTCTTTTAAAGGATTATTTGAAATTTATTCTCCTGTCTCTCTCCTTTCATTTTTTTAATATATTATATAGTTTGTTGAAGTAATAAGATGGAAGTAAAATTATTTTAAAAATTGTCACAAAGATCTTTTGATTTTTGCAAGCAAATGTTTTTAAAGTATTTTATATTTGCATTTTAAAATAGTGGGAAGTCTTCAACTTGGCATTATAAAATATCTAATCAACAAATTTTATCCATGGGTGTGGATGGGTATATTCATGTTTTCACATTCTCTATCTTGCAATCTACCCAGCCGTTTCTCTATCTTGCCTACTTTTCATTCTACTCGCTCTTCTCTCTCTTTACCTACATACACACTTCCCTCATATTTACTGCCCTGCTCCCACACTTTTTTGCTGTTATGCATCTACTTTGGGGGCTGGGTAAAAAAAAGTTTGCTTGAGTAAATAAAAATAAGATTTTTTTTTTTTTTTTTTTTTTTTTAAGTTTTAACATTCATTATTTTGTGTTATCTTTGACCAGCTTTCAGGCAACTTTATAATTCCATCATCCAAAATGTTTTATTATAATAGTGAACAGTTTTTGGTGTTGTTGTTGTTGTGTTTTTTTTTTGTTTGTTTTTTTCATTAACAGTTCTGTAAAGATCTGAAGAAATGATAACCCAAATATGGGTAATTCTAGACAATTTTAACTAGGATCTGTCCAGATGATTCTCAAATAAAAAAAAATTAAACATTTCTTTGTATCTATGTGAGAAGTTGTCATCGTCATCATCATGTTGCACTATTAGTGTGGATATCCCTGACCCTCTCTCACCACCCATCTCTATCATCCATTTCTTCCGGCAGGTCTTCAGGGCTACATCCTGTATCAGCACAGAGCTGCTGTATGTTGGTTTGAGCTGATCGTCCTGCCTTTGCTCGTCCATGTGAAAGGGTCCACAGGAGTACATCACTGAGATAAATCCTGAAAATTGCAGCACAATAGCATTAAACATTCTTATTTTATGACCATTTTAAAATTTCAGTGAATCCAAATATGCAATATTTGAATATAGCAAAGGAGTCAAAATTTATCAGCTAACCCTAGATGGGTTGACGTGCCATTTAAATCAATCTTTTTTGACTGAGTTTACTTTAAAAAAAAAACCTAAATGCTCCTAATGCTATCTAATGACAAAAATAAAAACTTTTACACCAAATGTTTGTCTGCTATTGCTTATTTTCTTCCTTATTCAATGTTGGAATCAATATAAATTTTTAAAAAATATCCCCCCCCCATTTTGTTTATATATAATGTGCCCTGATATGGCAGCTATTATAATACAATCAAGTGATCTTTTCAAATAATATTAAGATTGTTTAGTTTTAATTATCTAATGATAAAAATGAATTGATTTTTCTTTGCGGGGGGTCAGTTTAATATTTATTAAATGGTTCAACCTCTCAGCAATTTTTATATTTTCTAATTTCCTGTTTTATAGAAAACGAACATTTTCAGTTTTCTATTAATGGCTATTTTATCATTCTTTATTTTCATATAAATTATATTCAGTCTTCTGAATATGTATTATAGTTAACAAGACTATGAAAATAGCTGAATACTAAATGTTGTGTTTTTTTTTTTTTTTTTTTTTTTTTTCTTTTGCTTATTGTATTTAGCCTCTAAATATTTTGAATTCTACTCTGAAATTCTAATAAATGTTTGTGCTTAAGGCAACTTGTGTGTTCTGCTGAGAAAGTCAAAATCCAGCACTACTTGTCCTTGTATCCAAAAGGCAGATCAGGTGACACATTACTTCATTTTTCAAGATGTCTGCCTCTTGCTTTGATTGCCTTCTGCTATTTCAAATATTTCTGTAAGTCAGATTCAGAAATGAAAACTTTTTGCTTTTTGGAACTATTCTTTTTCTTTTCTGTGATTTTTTTTTTTTTTTTTTTTTTTTTTTTTTTTCCACATATGATATTTTAGATTTGGTAACTTAAGTATTACTGTTGCTATGATTAATAACTTATTTCTATACCAAGTGACCTTTCCATTTAGTAGTAGTAAATATTCATTAAATGTTTTATTTCTATTGTTTGATGCAAAAAGTATTCAGAACATTTTAAACCCTTTTTAAGGTCAAAATCACTTAATACAGAAATTGATTTTTCAGAACTTAGACAGCCTTAAGGTAATCAATGAGAAATAACCTATGGTTCTTGTTACTGTCTCTATTATGAAAGTAGTAATGGTACTACATGTTTTATTTTTTCAGGTGTGATTTTTATCAGTATTGTTTTCTGCTTGACTTCCAATTGATCTGGGTTCAAACTCTGGTTCTGAGATACTATGGGGGATATATCCCATGATTGGCAGTATTTTTCTGTAGTGATTAATGATCATATGGAAATCTGTTCTTTCTGATAAAATAAAACAAGAATTCTTGCAAGCTGTAGCTGTGTCAGTATTATTGTACGTTTGCTCCTCTTGGAGTTTAACAAAATGCTTGGAGAAAAAGGTGGATACAGAACTATACAAGTATGCTGTATGCTGCTTTGAATAAATCCTGAAAGCAGCACCCTACAAAACAGGAGGTAAGTGGCCATACAACTACTCATCTCATGAATCATCTAAGATGAGCAAGATCTGTTATGGACGTTGGAGAAGTAAGACACTCATTATTCTCTTATAAACTCTTACATATGGACATGCCAGTGTTGGCCAACCAGCAAAAAATTGCATTCATCAGCTCTGAACACTGGATGGTATCAAGAGGAATTGCCAAAAGCAATAACCAGTAGGGATGGATGGTGAGATTTGTCAAGGGAATTTGTATAGTCAGCATGCCTTGATGATGGCTATTCCAAGTTGAGAAATCTTATAGACTGAGGTATAGATTCTACCTGTGATAGTTGTCTACTTCTTGCATGATCCCTGATGCTGTAATGACCAATCATGTTATTTTGATCTTCAGACCTCATCTGGTTGATCTGTCTTTGTACTTGTACATCTTTGTATCATCTTTTCTTTGAAAGTTATTGAATTGGAAAATGAGTAAATCAAGCAATCAAAAACTTGGATGAAACTTTTTTTTTTTTTTTTTTTTTTTTTTAAGTTACACCATTCAAGTGGTAGCAGAAGATTAAAATGTCTTTGAATAAAATTTGTCATGTGTAAGTTGTTTGTATTGCTTATCATCATCATGTCGCGCTGGTAGCACTGATATCCCTGACCCTCTCTCGCCACTCCTCCCTATCGTTCATTGCCCTAGGCAGGTCTTCAGGACGACATCCTGTATCCTTACATAGCTGCTGAATGTATGTTTGTGTTGGTCGTCCTGCTTTTGCACGGCCATGTGTGGGGGTCCATAAGAGTACATCTCTTATGAGTTCGTCCCTGCTTCTCCAGCAGTGTCCTGCATGTCTGGTTCGTCTAACTTGAATAGTTTTCGTGATAAGAGGCAGGTGGCCGTACAGTTGGTGTCTTGTGGGGTGTTGCCACTAGGACTTGTTCAAGATTGCACGCAGCATTCTTGTGTAATTGCCGTCTAGCTTCTTCTCCAGCCGTTTTGTTAGCGTCCATGTAGTGCACCCATATAGCAGTATCGATGTGACCGCTGCCTGGAAGAAACCGCGTTTCATTCTATCGGTTAGTTCTTATTTCCATATAATCGATATCCCATTGATAGCTGTCCATGCTTTCATTAACCTCGCCTCGATGTGCCCCTCGGTTGACCTGACGCTGCCCCCCCCAGGCAAGTGAATTTGTCCACTAGTTTAAGAGGGGTTCCTTCTAGAGTGGAGATGTCCCCCGTTTGATTATAGCACATATATTCCATTTTGTGTGCATTAACATAGAGGCCTATGCCTGCGGCTGCTCGTTCCAAACTATGCAGTAGTGTTTCGGCTTGGTCGGGTGTATTTGCCAGTATCGCTATGTCATCGGCACAGTCGGTGTCGGTAATTGACCCTGCGGGGCACCTTCTGCCTCCCCTCCTCGCCAGCCCGAAGCCATTCTCTCCGATCCTGTCAATCGATGCCCTAAGTATGTAGTCTAGACAAATGACAAAGAGGCACGGAGCCAGCGTGTCCCCCCGCAGCACTCCTGCCACAATGTCGAAGCACTCTGTGTCTCCATCCAGTGATCGTACTTCCACTTTGGCGCCCCCATAGAGAATCACTATTGCTGCCACGGCTTCTCTAGGTATGCCATACGCCAGTAGGACCTGTTCCATCCTTCCTCTGTGAATGGAATCGAAGGCCCCGGCAAAGTCGACAAACATTAATGTTGCCTGTAGGCCCTTTGCCCGCACACCCTCAAGGACTCCACGTATGGCCAACACCTGCGAGGTCATGGATCCATCTCCTCGGAAGCCATCCTGGTCTCCCCCAAGTACGTTGTCGACCCTGGGCCCCATGCAGCCTCGCAGTAGGGCACCGTAGACCTCGGCTGCCATGGATGCAAGTGCCATGCCTCGGCAGCCCCTGGCCAATCTGAGGTCCCCCCTCCTAGGGAAGGGGAGTATGCATCCCTCCACCCATCCATCTATCGGACCCTGACCGTATACTGCGCTGCAGTGCTGGAGCAGCATGTCGTCGAACTGTCCGGTCCTTCACACCTCCGGGGGAATCTCGTCCAGCCCTGCAGCCTTCCCACCTCCAATTTTTCTGAGAACCGAGTCGAGCTCCTCCCATGTGAACGATCCTAGCTCAATGTCCAATTGTTCACCAACCACTCCGGCGACTGGTTCATGTATCACCCCCCAGTGGGTTTCCAAGTAGGTTCCTGAAGTGCTGTTTCCACAGCCCTATTCTTTCCTGTTGGCCTGCTGCCTTCAGTCCTGCTTTGGCTGTATTCTCTCCTCCACTCACTTCACCTACTGTCCGCCAGGCTATCCTAGATTGTCCATCTTCCACCGAGTCTCTGATCTTATCCATCTGATCCGGAATGTACTCCGTCTGTTCCTTTTTATATATATATATATATATATATATATATATATATATATATATATATATACCTGCCAATTGATATTGTGCCGTTTTTAGCCTTAAGGCATTTGTGCTTGTTGGGTCTTTTTGACAGTCCCTGGAGGCTGCCTTCACTAGTACACGTTTTTCTTTCACTGCCAAAGCTTCCCATGGGACTCTATATCTAGTTTTGAGTTTTGTTGGAATGCATTTCTCTGCTGCCTCGAGGTGCGCACTGACAAAATTTTCACATTCGTCGTTTGGTTTACCTCTCTCCGTCCCTTCCTGCAGTGTTTCGAATCTGTTTCTTAATTCTAACACGCACTTATCTTTTATATCTCTGTTGCCCAAAAGGGCCCAGCCACAGTGCCCGGTGGTCGCCGTTCGTTTGGCACCCCCTCGTAGGCTTAGCTGCACTTTCGCCGCGATCACTCGGCGATCGGTGGTCACACCCTCGAAAGAGGAGCATGCCTCGCAATTCCTTGCTCCATTTCTTGCCTACAAGGACGTAGTCCATCTGAGCTTTAGTATTGTTTGCGCACGTGCATGTCCATAGTCTGCCCTCCCTTTCCTGGCAGTTTGCATTGAGGCATGCTAATCTATTTTCTATCATGAAATCTGTTAGATGTTGCCCATTCCTAAATGACGTGCCATGGAGGCTGTACCTGCTGCTTCCGCTTCTCCCGACTCGGGCACCCATGTCTCCGCCAATGACCAACATGCTGTGCTTTGGGATGCCATGCACCAATGAGGACAACCCATCGCAGAAGGTGACCAGTTCAGTCTCCCCACCAACACCGGCAGGGCTGCAGCAGGAGACGACCGCCGCTCCGGGGTTGCCGTCAAAAGCAGCCGCCATCATTCCAGGTTGTACCCCCCCCAATGCCATTTAGCGCCTCTAACGCTCCAGGTCCTATAAGCAATCCCACCCCTCCCACCGCGGTGTTGACAGTCTTTCCATGCGGATACAGTGACGAGCGACCATCCACTGCCAGCCTCACGATATCTGATATCCTCGGTGTGCATGCATCTGTGTTCCTGCATGCACACTGTCAATCCTATGTTCTACAGCCGATGCGATCAGCTCTGGTAGTTGCCCTATTCTATTTAAGGTTCCCATGTTAAATGTCGCCACTTGTAGTGTTTGCCTGCACTCTAGTAGTTTTGGTCGTTTGAACTCTGTAGCTGATTTTTCGAACACTGAGGCCAGGGCTCCAACCCCAGCAGGATGCGCCCCTTTTTACCCGCGTGAAGAGCGATGCGGTTTGTGTATGCGTCATGGTTATCTTTCGATGGCTGTTTTATTCTCTTCTATAGAAGCCACTCTTATAGAGGAGCAGCAGTAATTCCCCGATCGAACCAACGACCCTGAGCGCAAAGTTGTCAAACCCACGTCCAGGACCCGTTTCAGCACCGAGTCTGGTCATCCATGGGTTTATTCAAATACCTTTATGTACATCATGCTGCTTCCTATGTGTACGTGTAAAAAAAAAAAAAAAAATAAAAAAGGCGGGGGCAACTTCGATCCAAGTCCTCCCAAGCTTCAACTTAAGTCCAAGATTAAGGTACTTTCACTGGCACTGAACCTTTTTTTTTTTTTTTTTTTTTTTTTTTTTTTTTTTTTTTTTTTTGGACATTTTCCTAGGCCTCCTAGTTTTCCTTCTATACCACCATTGGGAGCCGAGGAGGCTCTAGGAATTATAGAGCCTTTACAAATGACAATTTTTATTTGTTTTTATGTGGTAGCTTTGGGTGTTTTAGGCTTCCACTTTTCTTCTAAACTACTGTTAGGGCTTTAAGAATTTTTTAACTTTTAGAATAGATTCAAAAACGTTTTGCCGTGTTCACTGACATTTGGACAGTCATATATTCAATTTGGGTTTATAGTAAGCGTGTCTTTACAATAAAACGCACAGTTTAAGCATTATTTTACAAACGAAAATACAGCATAACATTTTGTAAAATTCAGCATTTTAAATTAATAGGACTTAAAGACATACTGACCAATATTGAAACATTTTTCCTCTGTTGGCACGTGAGTTCAAATCATTCCTCCTCCTTTTAGCGTTTATTTACTACTGAATTTTAGGTATGTTTGGAGACGGTCTACTGTTCGAGTCAGGGGTGGGGAGGGATACTAATTTCATTTTTTTTTATTTTTTTTTTTGGGGCGGGGTTGCTGTGGTGCTTATAACTTATCCATTTTCATCCATTATCCATTCAGTGGAAATATAGCCATATACTTATTCAAGAGAGTTGTTCTTATATGGATTTTTGATCTGATCTAACCTAAAATAAATAAAACAGGACTGCCTTTTTTTTGTATTCTCTTTGCTTTGTTGTGAATAATTTGGAATAATGTGGGAGGAAAATCTTTTTTAACATTTAAGTTTTGTTTCAATTTTTTAAGCTGATAATAAAAATCAGTTCTGATTACATTGGTAAATTTTCAGAATAACATTCAAATCCTTTTTGGAGGCAAGACTTACCATCTGGCTAAAAAAAAAGAAGAAATGAAAAATAAGGAAGTATTCTCAAGGCAGTTTTGTGCCTTCAAGTTTGTTCATTTATCTTGGATGGTATCTGATTATCAGCTTTAACCTGTAGTTTCCTGGTTCTCTGCACAATCATCACAAGCAACATTTTGTTTCAGTGGATTCCCACTCATATCTCAAGCAATGCTTCATTTATATTTCTGTAGCTCATTGCTGATTGGCCTGACCAACCAGCTAATCACCACAAGCCACTGATCATATCATATAAACAGACTGATCTCCTCTTGTCAACCTCTTTTTTGTCACTTCCTATTTCACAAGCAGTAAGCCATTTTTATCTCTGCAGTGAAAGCAAGCCATCCATATTGATAGATACCATAATTAGATACTAAATGCCAAAATAGATCAAGAAACAGAATAAAGGTTGAGTTTATTGGTTTTATCTCTATTTATTTATTTTTAAACTTCTGAAAATCAACTTGTATCTTGGGTACATTTAACCAGACTTCTCCCAGAGCTAAAAGGAACATAAGTTTGAGTCTTGTCAAGAGCTTATCCTTTATTTTCAGTATCATTTCTGGTAATCACAGAATGACAACCTCAGTGAATTGTGATTTTTTTTTTTTTTTTTTTTTTTTAAGTTTAAAAAAAAAAAAAAAAAATCAAAGTTGGCGGGGGCAATTAAAAACTAAAGTATTAAAAATTCTAGTCAGAATTAATGATACTGTATTTTGCTCTTTTATTGATACCCCACCTCTATTACAAGAAATCACCAACTATCTGCCCAAATTTTAGTTCATTTTCTTAAGCTCCAAAAGATGAAATGTGTTTTTATTAATAAGGTTTAGTTTGTTGAATGTAATAGCATGACTGGAGTTTGAACTCACTACAATGTTCAGCACATTAGCTACTATGCCCCCCCCGATTGTTAATAAATAAAAAAAACCTTATAAGGTGTGTAAGACTTAATGTTAGATAAGGGGGTGGAATCTCAAGAAACTGGTATAAAATTATTTAAAGTAGTATGTATTAAGACCAAAAGGCCATTGTTAACTGATAATTATATTTTTTAGAAATCTTTCTTCTAATTGTATAGATGTACTTTTCTATGTGTATGAATCATTCATGGCCTTCATCTTGTTGACATCCACTTTCCCAAACTTCTGCTTTTTGTGAGGAATACTCTTTTATTTTAATAAAGGGGAAAAAAGATCTCAGTATTATTTTGGCTGAGGTCTGACTTATACATGGTGCCTTCAATAAGTTTCCAGACTTTTTTGTACAGGCATTTAAAATTGTCGTAGACTCTTGAAAATTCAGTATGTTATTGCTATATATGTTAGATGACTGGCCAATTTTTTATGATTTCAGGTTCAAATGAACAGCTACAGCAGCAATTGGAATACACCCTACTAAAACCTGATTGTCACAGCTGGTGAATTTCAAAAATGCAATCTGGACGTGAGGAAGAATGATATGCAATAAAATTCTTTTTTAAACTTGAAAAAAATGCCACAGAAACGTATGGAATGCTTCAGACTGCTTTTCGACCATCTTGCATGAATTGAGCATCAGTTTTTGATTGGCATAAGAGATTCAAGAAAGGCAGGGAGTCTGTGAGGGAGGAGAGGTGTGGGAGGAGTAAGGAAGTCAATACACTAGAGTTGATTGGTCAAAGGGTTAGGGTTACTATGTTGAGGTTTTAAGGGAGTTCAGGAAGAGATTCCTAGGGAAGAGGCGAGCACTCTTCAAATCAGGTCAGTGGCATTTCCACCAGGACAATGCACCAGTCTACAACTCCATCCTTGTCACAGACTATTTGACCAAGATGGGCATCAAGACAGTTCCTCAGTCTCCCTACAGTCCAGACCTTGCTCCCTGTGACTTTTGCTTATTCCCTAAGCTAACAGGCTGTCGTCATGAGACAATTGAGATGAAAGAGGCTATGATGAAGGTCATTGACATGCTCACACAAGAGGACTTCCATGGGGCCTTCCAGAAGTTGTTGGAACGGTACAACAAATGCATTGCAGCCGGAGGAGATTACTTCAAAGGGGACTAGTTTCATGTGTCTACTATCAATAAAAGTGCCCATACGAAAAAAGTCTGGAAACTTATTTAATGATCCTCATACTTACTAATAATTTTCACATTACAGTTAAATGCATACAATTGTTTTATCATTTCCTGATGATAAATGGATTTTTGCTGTCTTTCCTGGAATGTTTTACTAGTAGGACCTGTGGAAATTCTACCGAATGGAAGGGAAAAATTGTTTGCACAGAGTTAAATGGTTTTAAGTATTGTTATTTAACACTAATAATTCTATTCAACACTATTCATTCATTTGCTCACAGTCAAATGATTTCAAGTATTGCTATTCAACACTACTCATTCATTTGCATGCAGTTTAGTGGTTCCAATTATTTCTATATAATTCTACCAATTTAATTTAACATCAGTCATTTGTTTGCATGCAGTTAAATGGTCAAACAGTTCTATTTGACTTGTAGATGGGAGCCTATTAGGTACTATCACTCCATTTAGAGTGGACCGGGAAGTAATGGCTATGAAAGAGTACTTCATATTCCCCAAAGCTCCAGTGCTACAGTCTCACTATCAGATGGTATAATGTTATATCCAGGACACTTGTTGGTAGGTCTTACCCTTCTGCAGAGATGCAGTTAATGTATTTTACAGCTCTAGCCAACCAACTGAGCTATAAAACTATAAGATCAATATATAGTTACAACTGTATTTTGTGGATAATAGTATTGCTGGTATCAAGGAATTTTCAGTGCTCTTTTCATTTTCCCTTCTATTTTTCAACATGTTGTTAGAGCTTATCAGAACTTCAGAGCTCATTGGATCCTCAGTTAATCAATATACAATAACTTATGTTTTCTATGATACTTAATGAGACGAGATGAAGTTAGCACAAAGCAATTCCATCAAACTGAACATGCTTTTTGATCTGAAGAAGTAACACCTATATAGAAAAATATCCCAATTGATTGTGCGGAAGGGTGGAAGAATATTCCATTTGGCTGTGAGTATTGGATGTAAATGAGTAACTTGCAAATGAATGGACATATAAGCAGAATTATCATATAGATACAACTGTCTAAGCTGACTTTTATTAGGTTGAAAAGAGTGATGAAAGTTTCACATTTCTCATCTTTTATTAAAATCTTTAATGCTCTTTCCCTGGGGATTTAAATAATCTGAAAACTTCAAATTCAATTGGTTGTTTGAAGCATCAACAAGTGTTTGAAGCATTTTTTAAAGAGCTATTTCTCAAGTACAGTCTTGAAGTGCAATTTGCCTTTGTTTATTTTTGAAATTATTCAACAGTTAAAGTTGAATAAGGCTTTTTTTCTATTTAAAAAAATTTTTTTTATCATTACTTGAACATAATCGAAACTTTATTTTTCTATTTATTCATTTATTTTAACTTTTATTTTTTAATTACATGTTGTATATAATGTGCACCCCTCTCTTTGGACTAAGGAACTCTGGTGAAAAAAAAATTGTCATGTATAATACACACTGACTTTTTAGAATATGTAGCAGCTAAATTTAACTTCATCAGTTTGTACTGATGAAAAATAAGAATTTTTATAGTTTACATAGTCTTAGATCACAAAATTTGCACCATGTTTAGAGCAAACGCATGGACATGTTAACACAAAAATGAAACAAGTTTGTGAAAATAAGCTCACATTAGAAGCAAAATGATAAACATGCATTTCAGTGGATATTACTTTGTAAAAGCAAGAAACATATTAGCTTTCACCATAGATATAATTTACTTTCGTCATTCCATCCTGAATATGCTGAGGCATGGCGGGGGTAATCATATAGTTCTTGTGTATAATACACATCTCTAACTTTTGTGCTGAAAAATAGTGCATCTTATACACAAATAATTACAGTATATAAAGAACAAATTGGATCGTAATATTTTTAAACATAAACAAATCTTAATTGGCTTAATTCTTTTATTTATTTATTTTTTTTCTTTTAAGATAACCTTATTTAAACCAAAACTTATAAGATATTGTTTGTTTCTTAAGACTTGAAAATAATTTTAAAATAAAATAGAAAATATCTATATTTTTGGAATATGAAAAGACATTGTTTATGTCCAATTGTTGTATTCTCAGCTTCTATGATCGCCCATCTCCTCTCTTTGTTGTCTTTTGTCACTGGGTGTTGTCTCTCTCATTGCTATTTTGTTCTAGTAACCCCACACTGTTTTAAGTTCTTGCTGAGATGAGCAACAAAGATTTTTTTGGTGCATAGTAATTCATCAATGACTTCTACATTACCCGTTAACACTCAGAAACCCAAAGACAAATCAATTGCTCATTTCAGCAGTCTCTCTGATTAAAGTTTTACTCTAACTTTCTAGAATCTATTATGTCACTGAGATTATCCAGTCCCAGCCAAGTTTTTCAAATTATCTCAGGGTCATCACCTATCCATTACACTAGATGATGGACACCTTAATGGTTAGAATCTTTTTAAACTTCTCTCCACCACATGCCAAATTAAAGATTTAGTCAATCTATTAACATTTTTCATAATTTTTTTTATCTAATCAAACTATATAATATTTATGAAGAGTTATTCATTATTGCTTGTCATTTTTTTTAGCTTAGTTTAACACATGGTCATAAGTAT
Organism: Sepioteuthis lessoniana; assembly: GCA_963585895.1. Taxonomy (NCBI): domain Eukaryota; kingdom Metazoa; phylum Mollusca; class Cephalopoda; order Myopsida; family Loliginidae; genus Sepioteuthis; species Sepioteuthis lessoniana. The sequence goes on from CAUZXS010004453.1 coordinate 109,723, forward strand.
GTGAGATTCTAACTCGACTAATGTCTGCTAGACTAGTTTGAAAACCACACCCTTTAAAATGCTTTATTGCTTGGTATTGATGAAGATAAAACTTCAAGTTGATAAACTTATCATATACAATCCACTCCTGATCAGGTTCTTCAGCTTTGAATCCCATCATCAATAAAACAAGATATAAATGTCTTCTGTTTTGATATTTTTTGTTTGGAAAAAAAAAAAGAAAAAATTCAAAAGGCTATTTTCTGTTTATCATATCAAATTTTTAATTATTTTAAGAAAAATTATCAACAAAAATGTAAAACTTATATAAATAATTTACTTTGTTATAATTATAAATAAAGATTGCTCACTATCAGTGATAGAGCACATATCTAAATTAGGATAGTGTATGTATTTATTCAACCCCTTCATTACAAGCAGAACGAGATACATAATTCAAACCAGTTGGATTCTAGTTAAAAATTGACTAAGATTTTTTCCTGTTCTTAAACTGGTTGCCTTAAAAAGGTTAAAGAGCTTTGTCTGTACTGTCATTTATTTATAGGTGTGTGTGTGGAGGGAATAGTTAGTGCTCATACCTTTTTGAGACCGGTATGAATCTATGTAAAATGCAATTGACATTGTCCAGCATTAGAACATGGTAGCCATTTTCTATGACTATAACCATAACATCATGAGCACCTCCAAATATTCGGATAGTGTAGACACGGTCAACAAGGGTTGATATCTGTCAGTTTCTTATAAGATCATCAGATTTGGTCTTATGATCACATAGGTAAGAAACTGACTGCCATCAAGTACTGCTGAATCTGCCAGTACTATCTGAACTTATATAAAGAGGGACATTTGCTGTAGCACACTTGTTGATGAGCTAACCAATCAAGTTATACTGCATTAGCATCTCTTTATATATTGCTCAGTAGCGGTGATATAGCATATATATTGAAGTTAGGATGCTGTAGTGTCAATGGTGCCTGTTAACTCGACACTATCCTAACTTATAGTGTCATGTCCTTCTTTACAAGCAGATCAATTGTAATCAAATTACTGGTACATTATTTAATGTTCTCTTCTTTTAATCTTACTAAAACTCTTGGCTGAATATTTTCTTTGATTTATAAGGATAGCCTGAAAATTTCATGATGTTGAAACTGCCGTTGATGACTTTTTTTAACTGGTGAGATCTGAGCACTGCAACACCAATGGAAGAAGTATGTGGATTGCAAAGATGATTAATGAAAAATAAATCATTTGGTCACATTCCATGAGTATCTTGGTCAGCCTATACTGTTCAACTGACTATTGTAAAGCTACAGTTTCAAATGTTGCCATCAATAAAATGGATGAAAGCATCAGATTTTTGTGTTAGTTCAGGTTAAGTTATATATTAAAATAAAACTAAGTAATATTACCAGACATTGGCATAACGGTTAGAATGTTTGTCAATGGCCCTGGAGACCAGGGTTTAATCCCAGGTCGAGTCATACCAAAGACTCAAAAAAATGGTACTTGATGCCTCCTTGCTTAACACTCAGCATTATAAGATATGGATCAAGAGTAAAGTGGGCCAATCCTGGGAAAGGTGTAGTGCCCTCAAAAAGGGAACCTTCGAGCCACCCTCGACTACGGTCACCAACTTAACCTGAACTTAACAAACAAGTGAAGGGTTTTCTTTCAATCATGCACTCACACTTTGTCACTTGGTTTGAAAATATTTGAACAGAAATGAATATGTAAAGCCTAAATTGGGACAGGAAAGATTCCTCCCTTTCTCCTGTCTTCAAACTATTCTCCCAAATGAGGACAGGACCCATTTAATCAACTGAATTATTTTTTTTATTTATTCTTTTTTTTTTGTCATGCCACATGTATCATTAATTCTTGGGCTATTTGCACAATACATAAGACTTAATTATATGCTTGGTAGGAAATGCACAAAAGTAATAATAATAATGAAAAAATGCTTGCAAAGGATTTTTATTCTTTATATTGATTTACTTTTAGAACTTACAATGGTTATCAAGGTTGACAAGCTGATGTCCTAAGTGTGTGTGGGGGGGGATTAAGTCAAGATGCTATTTGTTTTTGTTTTTTTAAACATCACGTGATTTTTTACTTGGTTACTATGGAGATATTTTCCTCTTGCAAAATGTTAATTATGATAAAATGTAAAACATTCAAACTACGTTGGTGGACTCCAGAGATTATGCACCTGTTTTTCATATTTTATTTCTAATTCATTTAAACACTTTTATCAATTTATTTGTATTTCTGTCTCTCTATATTTACTTAACTGAAGTAAATGAGTAACCCCTCCTCCCAAATCACAATGTAAAACTGACTGGTGCTGTTAGTAGGGATTCAAAAAATGTAATTGTTTGAAACTTTTCTAAATTAGATCAGTTGCTTGATGGTCTTGTTTTTTAAAATTCAAAACTCTCATTTCAAGGATAATTCTTCTGCTTCTGCTTTTGGTTTTGATACTGTTACATTATGATGATTGATGAAGAATTTGGAAAAAAAAAATGAAGGCAGTGCAGTGCAAGTTTCTATTCTAGGGATACAAAAATAATTATCTCCTTTAGCTAACTTGCCTGTCTAGTAGGGATCTGTAGGTTGTCATATAAATCCCAGAAATTGCTTCTTGACCTCCTTTTTACTTCTGTTCTTTTTTTTACCTTGTCAGCAGGGCTTGACCATATCTCATGCTGAGGAGTAAGAGCCTTCTCCTGAGAGGTATCCTTAATGATACTAAGCTATATATGATGAGGCTCCAGTTCTGGAGGTTTTAGTGGTAGAAATCTGTAAATGCTTTTTTATTATTAGACTTGTGAAATCTATTTGAAAAATTTTTTAATCTGGAAATACCAATTTATGATACTTGGATAAGTAAAGTTTTTACAAAAGTTTGGTCACGTGAGGTACCAGAGGTAATGAAGGGATGAACTACACTGGAATGTGAGATGCCGAACTCGCTTGATACTCTCAGTGCTACTTACTAAATTTACTTGTATGGCATGCTATTTAGCCTAGATGACTGCCTGATCATTGAAGTTCTTGCAACTAGAGCAAAATTTCTTCAACTATCTGGTTACTGTACCGTGATCAACTGCACCTTTCACACAATACATGTTTTTGGTTGCTTCAATGGTGTTGTGACCCTGTTTGAACTTGTAAAGCATAAGTTCCTGAATTAGACTACTTCACATTTTCATCTGTGCAGCTTTCAAATTGCACATGTTGTGAAACAATACACAATATGACAGTACTAATTTACCATGATACTACCAATCATATCTGGTAACTACTACAGCTTGAGCTGCTTAGATCAAGTGATATGTGCCACTAACTAGCATGTACCAAAATATTGCACAACTTTTGACTCATCTTAGCATAAAACTTTTCTGCTGATAAGTAAAACAACACAAACTATCTTTTTAAAATGACAGGTGTCTGTGACCGAGTGAGATTATGCTCTACAAATCTTGCAAATAATCCTTAGCCATTGGTTGACCAGTTTCGAGAGATGTTTGTCTATGCTGTAACTGAATAGGTCATTTGGTCATTCTTGTTCAGCTGGTTGCTAGCCACTCTAGGATGACATCAAATGGCACATACTTATATTTCCATAAAGATGAATAATGGAGATAGGTAATAATAGATGTACTTGTAGATTGGTGAAAGATCTGTTGTAATAGATCACATTTGTGCTGTATTGATTGGTTGAACAAAGTAATTATGTTTATAGTGTGTAGGTATTGATATTGATACATCAATACAATACTAGCAGCATGAATTTGTCATAGCCTAACAAAGCAGTGCACTTCTAATTTTCTTTAATCAATATAGATGTGTTTGTTTATTTTATTTATTTATTTTTTTAATATATTTGATTTTAGTCTCTTTGAAGAGGAAATAAAAGAAAAATTGAATTTAGAAAAATAGTTCCTAAATTCTGCACAGAGAATAATTACTCATATTTTTTTCATTTCAAAAAGTTGTTTTAAATGAAAATGCATTTAACACCTTCCACTTGTATTACATAATACTCTATCATTTTCATTATATTTATCTTTATCATAGATACAATCAGATTACATGGTAACAATCTAATTTTAATTTAAAAAAAAATTAAATACAATGAGAATTCACTATTCTGTAGTTTATATAATCTGTTTACAAATTGCGTAGAGGAGTTCTTCTAAAAATTATTTAAATTATTTAAATTATTTAAAAATTTTATTCTTTAATTCTTTTAATAGAATTTTGTTTTTCTTTGGATCAAAAGTGTGAATTCTTTATCACTACAATAGAAGCAAACAATGGGATGTAATGTATATCCATATGTAACTTTGCATAGATACTACACTTTGCTCCTAAGCAGATTTGCTGATTTATATGCCAATAATTCCATCATTTAGTGAAGTATACTTGTGTGTGTGGATGTATGCATTATTAATGTAATATAGTATGTGTGTGAGATATATATATATATATTGTAAAAAGGATTGATATTTCTTATGCTTAGTTGAGTTTTAAGTGTTTAGAATTATTGTGGCATCTTGAATGCGTTAACTTTTTAAAAAATTTCTTTGCTTTTGTTTTGTCTCTTTATTTGCTATCTGCAGTTGGTTTTAGTGAATTTTATGTATTTTATTTTTTTAACTGTTTGTTGACTAAAGAAATTCCTCAGCAGTCTACTTGCAGTTGCTATGGTAACTAATGTTCTTACTGTGTTAGTTTTCCTGGATGCTTTCTAATAGTTAAACATGTAATCTATACATAAATCTTTCCTACTACAAACAAGACAAGATAGTTCCTATCAGAAAAAGACTGATTGGAAGTAGAAATGACTTCTTGAATATCTAAAAGTCTTTGCTTCTGAACATAGTATAAAATGGCTAGTTAAACCAAGTTTTAGTAAATGAGTTGTAAAACGGACATAACTAACCAGTTATGATTTTTAGATTTCTGTGTGTGTGTGTGTGTGTGTGTGTGTCCCATCACTGAATAAAATTATACATATCTCGGTTTATTCAGTGATGAGATATTTCGAGTTAACTTATTCAATTTTGATTGAACAGAAATCAGGCAAATGTTTAGGTTGTTTAATTTGATAACTGTTATTCATGAAGTTATTGAGACTTAGTACATCTTGGTGTCATTCATGGAAGCGCAACCATAGTTTTTTGCTCATTATGATCAATGTTATTGAAACAGAAAGCAAAATTCAGTTTTATCACATTTAAAGAAATAGATATCTTAAATTTTAAACTTAATAAAATCCAAATCAGAAAACAAATTACATGAAAAAGTAAAATTGGTGGTATTTCTTTTTTATCATAACACTTAATATAACTTTCTTCACAAGGACAGTTTGTGTTTATATTAGTTTCCTTTTGCAACATTCTAAGCACCTTGTAACTTTGTTTTATCAATTGATAAACTTGAATTATTTTTATTTTTATACCTATCCCCTTCAAATTTCTCCAATGTCAACTACCTTCTTTACTCCAATTTAACATCAATTGTTGATTGTTCATCATCATGAGGCAGCTTCTAGTTACATGGTTACCACTTCCCAGAAAATCTTTTCCAAGGTTTTGGATTAAGTGTATCTGTTCTTTTCTCTCAAATGTCTTACCCCCCCCCCACGAAAAAAAAAATCAAGTCTGAACTTGAGGATTTCTACTCTACAGCTCCAAAAGCATTGGTTCAATGCCAGTGTGACTGTGGATGAAGGGATCATAGCAATTTTCATTCTCATTAAACTGTTGCCTCCTGCATCCAAGGTCGTAACTTTGCTTATTATAAAAGCAGATAAGATTGAAATTATGTCTTTTTGTCATCTGAAAAGGTTTTGTTTCCTACTCAAAAATATTGAGAAAAATGAGAGCTGAATGTGTCATTCTGAGTTGAACTTTCTTTGAAATGAATTATTCACCTCTAATGTATAGCAGAGGAAAGTAAGCAGCTGCTTTTTCTTTCAAAATGAAGAAATGTAGTCTGCTTCAAAATCAATAGTTCATCTATTAAAAGTGCTGCAAAGTCTGCTGTAATGATTATCATTATGTTGCTTCAAGGAAGAATTCAGTTTGACAATAAATCAACATGATTCATATAATTAGATTTCTGAAACATTAAAGGTCCTCATTTTATATACAGGATTGAGGAATCTGGGATTATTGCCCCACCCCCACAAGTGGCATAAGTCTTCAGTTAGGAAAATGAAGTCAATAATTCAGATCTTTTTCCTTCACAACCGTTGTCTCTCCCTTTCAACCACCTCCTCATTGTGTCTCTCTCTCTCTTTCTTTCTACCATCCCCTCGTTGTGGTCTCTCTCTCTCTACCCCCAGTGTTGCTGTCTCTCTCTCTACCCCCCGTGTTGCTGTCTCTCTCTCTACCCCCCGTGTTGCTGTCTCTCTCTCTACCCCCCGTGTTGCTGTCTCTCTCTCTACCCCCCGTGTTGCTGTCTCTCTCTCTACCCCCCGTGTTGCTGTCTCTCTCTCTACCCCCCGTGTTGCTGTCTCTCTCTCTACCCCCCGTGTTGCTGTCTCTCTCTCTACCCCCCGTGTTGCTGTCTCTCTCTCTACCCCCCTCGTTGCTGTCTCTCTCTCTACCCCCCTCGTTGCTGTCTCTCTCTCCACCCCCTCGGTGTCTCTTTCCACCCCCCTCGGTGTGTGTGTGTGTGTGTGTCTCTCTCTCTCTCTCTTTCTCTTTCCACCCCCTTCGGTGTGTGTCTCTCTCTCTTTCCACCCCCTTCGGTGTGTGTGTCTCTCTCTTTCCACCCCCTTCGGTGTGTGTGTCTCTCTCTTTCCACCAACCCCTCGTTGTGTCTCTCTCTCTTTTCACACCCCCTCATTGTTTCTCTCTCGTTGTTGTTTCTCTCTCTCTCTACTCATCTTATCAGCTCCTTTTTTTTTTTTTTTTTTTTTTTTTTTTTTTTTTTTATAAATTTAACCCCCTTTCAGTTGTTTCGTTCTCTTAGTCACCCTATCTTCATTGTTGTCTCCTTCTTTCCACCCTCTAACCACTCTCCTCTCACTGGTCTTTTGTTTCTTGTTTCAATTTCTCCTAATAAAAAAAGCACAAAAAGCATTTTCTAGTTACATTATCTATTGGTTTATACTTCCTAATTTAATTAGTATTTAATGGACACCTTAGCTTTCTTTGACTAGTCAATGAAATGCCAACGTAGAAGTGATGTGAAATGTTTTCCTCTTTACTCCAAAACAAAACCTGGGAATGCAACATGTTTTAGCATTTTTATTTTTTCTTTCTATGTGTTTTTATTTTTATTAGACAAACCATAGCTGAATGTTGAGATAAATTTTACTTGAAAAAAAAAAAGTATATAAAGTCAAAATTAACACTTAAATCTGAAATGTTGTTTTTTTATAAACATGAAACAACACTGAAATCTGTAATTTCATTAACTAAAATATTAACCTTGAAACTTCTGTTACTACAATTTAGTGACAGGTACATATCATTAAGGAAATTTACTAAAGAGAGGCTTGAATTGACCGAGGTTGGCTAAAGTTTTCATAGGCTGACAAAGATACTTTCATGGAATGTGACCAAATAAAATTTATCTTTTTAGTATAGTCTCCCTTGTGGTCCACACAATTCCATTTGGGTTGCAGTACTTGGATCCTGTTGGTAAAAAAAGACAGGATATTATGAAGTTTTCAATCCATTCTAATATTTTTCTTATATATGTTATATCATGGAAACTTTAATTTATTTTTTAGTCAATTTTTTATCATATGGTAAATTAAGTTTTATTATAAATTATTTGAAATAGTGTTACTGTGAGGTTAATTGCTTTCATATAACTGAAATATTTGTGCTTGAGAAATGTGAGAATTTATTTGTAAAAAGTAAACTGATTCTCCTGTATTTTGCAATCTAATGAGTATAAATGTCAAACATTCATGTTACAAGTCAACACATTCAATTAGTTCAATGATTAATTAAACTGGGTGTTATTAATAATTGCCAAGATGTAAATGATCAAAAATATTTTGTCTGGACTGAAAACAAAAAGCAGTTAAGCTTAAGATAGAAATCAATCATTTGCATGAAACTGTCAGTTTGTTTCATATTCATTTCTTAATGACTTTGTTTCAATATTAAGATGTCCAATTATGAGCCAAGATTACATGTTGGAAAGTGACTGGGTCAAAAGTGAGCTTTTAAGTTGCTGAATCAAATTAGATACTATTTTTTAACCATAAAACCAAATAATTTAAGTTTTAAAAACATGTAGAACATAAAATTGAATAAAGGGTCATTCTATATCCGTTTATCCCCCCCACCTTCATTTTTTTATGTTGTAGGTCTTATAGTAACTAGAAAATCCTGAAAATTTTATGGAAAAATTCATAATCATACTCAAGATATCACAAACTGAAATTTTGCCGAATTGGCATTTTCCTCTAAGGAAATTTTTCTTTTTTGAACTCTCTCATAAAACCCCTTATATTTTCTTATCCACTTGCCAGAAATTAAATTTGATATCTTAATAGATTTTTAGTCATGGAATCCAAATATCCCTTTACAATCTCATGGAATAACCAAGAAGTAGATATTAGTTTTCTGACCACATGAAAACATTGAGAAATATCATCTTCAGGACCCAAAAGTAGTAAAAGGTAGCATGACATTTGAAAACTAGAGTATTTGAAGAATAAATCCCAATAGGTTAACTGTCTTTCAAAGCTACTAATTCAAGATATCTTAAATTTTTTCTCATATTCTGATTCATGGTAATTTTGCAATTATGATTGTCTAAAATTAATTCTTTCTGCTAAAGGTGATGAAGTCCATAGGTAACAAAACATTGGGAAAAACATTACATAGTATTTGAGGAATTAATTCACTTAGTTTTAACTACTTTTAAAAATTTTTAAATTTTTATCTTTTTTAATTTCAAGTTTTATGGGTATGGCATAAATTCAATAGGTAAGTGAATTGTCTCTTATAACAGCAGCTTCTATGGGAAAGGTTGATCTAACTTCTAATCAGCAGGTGGGACGAGGTGATTCAACATTTGCCAGCCCTGATAGTGAGTTCGATCTTTGGGAGAATCAGTATATACAATCTCCATAAGTCATATGAAATATAGAAGACTATGGTTAACAATGTATATTTGATTTGTAGCACTCAAAGACTTTTTGAGAAATGTTATCCAAAGAAATATGTTGCAATTCAATAGAACACTTAAAATATAAAAAGCTTCCTTTTCAACTGGGAATACTTACTTGTAACTTTAGTTTCTCCTGTCCTTTTTTTTTTTTTTTTTTTTTTTTTTAAGATACTTGTATTTATTCTATCTCTATACCTCCAAGTTTGAAGGCTCTATAAATTTTTCTTTCACCATCTTGGGTCACCCTTTTCTCCTTAAAAAATATATTAGTTATGGTCTATACAAAATTGAATTTTCTGTGTCCCACCTCCATATTTCTGATTTACAGTCTTAAAGAAAAATCCATTTAGATTGTATGAATTGTTTGATTACAGTTCTAAAATAGATGTCCAGTAGATGGGATTTTGATTGTGACAATGCTGCTGCTTTTCATTGAATATGCTTCATTTAAAAAACAAACATGAGCAATGATGAAATGTGATGTTGTCATTCTAAGATTGTATAAAAAGGCAAAAAAGATGTTTAATATCTTCTAGATTGTATTTATTTTTTTATTTTTTTATTTTTTAAAATTAGTTTTAAAAATATTTATTTGTAGATTTGTCAGTTATTTTACAAGTAGTCAGTATTATTTTGATACTGAAATTTAATCTTATCGCCCCCCACCTTTTTTTTTTCACCTCCTCTGGTGTATATTGCATCAGGTCATTTTTATATACTAAAAATGCTAAATCATTTAAACTGTCAAATGTATCATTTGAACTAATTTAATCACATCAACCTATCCAGCCAGTTCTATTGAGAATGATCAAACTATTCTTGAGTTACAGTGAACATGAACTTACTTTGCCTCCTAATATACAGAGTCATATAAATATGACCAGCTTCAATTTCTTTGCTCTTTTGTCCTCTCATCACATTAAAAACATAGATTTTCAATCTATCAGTCTCATTCTAAATGGGATAAAATCTTTGTAATTAAATTCCAACATGAAAATCAGTGTATGTGTGTGGAGGCAGGGGATAAAATTTAGTGCTGATAAACTTATCTATAATTGTTTGACCAAATAAGAAAAAAATGAAAGTGAGGATTGTTAATATCTTAATATTTACTAAGTATTGCTTAGTTTATGACACGGGTGACAGGTTATTTACAATACCTAATGTTGCTAAGTAGTCACTTACCTCTTAATAGGCTCATTGCTGCTTAACTAAAATTTGACTGGAACTGTTTTTTTTTCTTCCCAAGCATGATTTAATATTTCTATGTTGATTTATATTCAGTTGTGTTTATTTGAATAATTTTCATTTTAAAATTGCCTTTTTGATAGATTGTTATGTATCTCTGCTAAAAAAGTGCTAGAAATAATGATAGCCCACCTTCAAATTCAAATATAACTTTTACAATACCTTTTCAAATTTCCTGAAATATTAGCTTGTCAAACTGGAATTCAGTAAATTTTCAAAATTTATAGCATCTTACTTTTTTTTCAAAAAGCATTAGAAAGTTTCATTTTTTATGTCTAAATTAAATATTACAAAGTTTTCACAATGGGAAGGTGTGCTTTGTCAAAAATCGAAAAAGCTCAAAGTATTAAGTGACAAAGAATTCTCATTTTTGGTTATTGCTATGTATAGAAAGAGGTCTAGAAAGGTGATATGGAACCAAGAAATCAACTGGATATCCACCAAAGCTGAGCCCAACTGCCCACCGAAGAGTGCTACAAGAAGCTTTAAAGAAAGGATTAAACTCCAGAAACCTTCAAACATCCTTAAATTTAAACGTAACACCTAGGAGCGTTCGACAGATTTTAAATTCCTCAAAAGACTTTGTATATAAGAGAATAACAACATCAGCACTAACGAAGATGCACCAGAAAAGACAAGAGGAGTGGGTGTGAGAGAAGGTACAATGGAATGCTGAGAGTTGGTCAAGTCATCTTTTCAGATGAAAAAAGTTTAATTTAGATGGATCGGATGGATTTCAGTTCTATTAGCATGACTAACGAAAAGTGGAACAAATTTTCAGCAACTACCCATTTGGAGGAGGATCTTTGATATGGGAAGCATTTTCTATTAAAGTTAAGGCAAGTTTGGTTAAATTGGAGGGAAAGCAGAATTCACAGAAATATACTAAAGTCTTAGAAAAAGTCTCCTTCCATTCAGCAAGATAATGCTGTGATTCACACAGTAAAGTTGACAACCAAATGGCTCAAAGACCACAATATTTCTACTTTGAGTTGGCCCGCAAAGTCTCCTGACCTAAATCCCATAGAAAATCTCTGGGGTATATTAGCAAGAAAGGTTTATGCTAATGGGAGATGGTTTGAAGATAAAGAAATGCTTTGGTGTGCTGTTAAGGAATGTTGGGAAGCAATATCCATTGATATGCTCTTAAATCTGATTAATTTGATGAATAATCGGTGTGTAGATGTGCTACAAGGTAAAGGAAGTCCATATAAATATCAATCAGCTTATTTGTTTGCTTTGGATTTTATTTTTGCTTTGTAAAATACAATTTTGGTAATGTGAGCTATCTTTATCTCCACTTTCTGTTACCATAATATCTTTTAATTTTGTAATTACTTTCATGAATGGAAATAGAAATAAAAATATCATCCTGTACTTCTAGTTTTATTACCTTCCTTTGGTCACTATTTCATGAATTTTGAATCCAATATCAGAAGTTATATTGGAATTTGTAGGGTGGGCTATTATTTCCACCACTGTATTCCAATGCCAGTAGGGGTGGGGAGATAGACAATATTTTAAAGAAATGATTCAGACTCCATTTGGACATTCTATTCAACATTATTCATTCATTAACACACAGCAATACTTTAATCAGTTTAACTATGTATCACTAACAATTCAATTAAACATCAGTCATTTGTTTACACTGTCAAATGGTCAAAGAGTTTTATTTCTAATAATTCGATTTAACTTTAAGTCATTTGTTTGCACACTGTTAAAATGTCAAACAATTCTTTGACCCATAGATGGAATTTTATCAGATGCTACTACTCCAGGTCTGTAGACCTGGAAGAAATGGCAATGAAAGGGATACTCCATATTTCTCAAAGCTCCAGAGTTAGAGCCACACCATCAGATAGTTCAATGTCATAATCAGGACACTTGTTGTGGGGATGGGGTTCTTTCCTCTCTGCAGAGATGCAGTTAGTGTATTTTATCATCCAGCTGATTGGGTTGGTGCTAATAGGACATTTATAGTTGGTGCTGACAAACAATGGGGTCGTTATGTGTGTCTTTGTCTTTTTTATTTATATATTAATTAATCAAAAAGTTCAAATAATTTTTAAAAATTTGTAAAGTTGATATTTTATAACTAAATCAAAGAGTATAAGAGAACTGCTTCCAACCTGTAAAATAACCAAAAAGTGCCTACTGTTACCAAAATCTCTTGATAGCATCCAGATTAGTATGTTTACCATCATGTTGACAGATGGAGTTTCAAGAGGTACTAAAATCATGGGAACATTGCACAATTTTACCCAGACAGGTAATTACTTTACCTGGAATGTTGACTCTTAACAGACAGGCAAGTATAAGATGGATAACCTTCGCCCATATATTAAGTTACTTTGAAATCATTTATAGACAAGACAGTACTGACGTTGAAGAATACATGAATAGCTAACAGGTATGAGTGTTTCAATGTCTCCTTTTTCTCTCTTCACTCATTATTTCACTTCTTCCTCTTTCTTCTTGCAAGCACTCAATATATCTACTTAGCTATCATCATCATCATAGCATTTTGACTAGATGAAAATCAAATATGAACATTCTTACAATATATATATATATATATATATATATATATATATATATGAATGAATGAATAGCTTGATGTTTCAAGTGGGTGAGGATTCTAAGGTTTTTTTCTTTTTGCAGTAAAAGAATCCGTGTGTGTCTCTTTCTCTCTCTCTCTCATACATATATATATATATATATATATATATATATATATACACGCACACTCTCTTAGTCACAAACTTCTTTCCACAACTCTAATTTTCATGATTCTGATCTTCAGGTGGGAAAACCCACCTGAGGACTGCAATCATGAAACCTAGAGTAGTGGCAATGAATTTGAGTTTTTGAAATGAATCTTATATTGCTCTACCTAGAGTATGAAACATTTTTCTTACTTTTTACTAAGTTGCTCATGCCACATTTTATTTATTCAAATTTTTTTTTACAATACATATTGGTTGTGTAACACTCTACAGGTATACTTTAGCATATGTCGAACTACTACCTTAGGTGGAGATGATGGAATGATTATCTGTATTTTATGAAATGTTTCTGATCCATGCGCACTTTTGTACTAATGGTTAGTTTATTGCAACTTAAGTCAGTTTTTTACCTCCTTGCTTTCTTTAGACTTCAAGATCAAAATATTGAAATTTTATAGAAGTTCAAAGAAAAAAAATAATTGAATTTCTCTTTTGTGAACATATAAGAATGTAACCCTCACTTTTGGAACAAACTGTTACATTCTTGTTTGTCTAATTTTGTTTTTAAACCAGGTAGCATATAACTAGTTTATAGTATAGTAGCACACATTCAGTTTGGAATAGGATGAGTTGTGCTTAGTGTTTTTTGGTCAATTCATCTTCTGAAAATCTTTCTTACTCAGGTGATCATTTTTTATAATCATGTGACTGCTTGTGCTGGTCTATTGAATAAGAAGTGTTACCAACATAAAGTGTCTTGGATATGACACTAAACAGTATTTGATGGTAAGGCTCCAGTTCTGGGGTGTTTGGAATACCCCTTCATTGCCATTACTCTTAGGTCCAGTCTGACCTGGAGTGGTAGTACCTATTAGTAGTCTCATCTGTGGTGAAATATTGTTTAAAAATTATTTTTATTCAGTAGGAATACTTAATGCTGTATAACTGAATTATTTGTATTAAGAATAGTTAATTGTAGCTATAATTGTTTAAGGATTCAACTGTTATAAAATAGAAATAATCACCTGAAACCATATAATTAGTCATTTTTCAACTATTCCTAATACTGTGTGCAAATTATTTAGATACTTTATATCATAACTGTGTGCAAAAAAACTCTTAAACAGCTACACTAAAAATTAAATCTACAATGAATGCTTTTCTTAGCATGAAATAACCCCACATGAGTTGATATGCCATTAAAATCAATCAAGCTTTATGATTCATCTAATTATAATACTTGCTGTTTAATTTAACTATTGAAAAATAAGCTAACTATAAAAGCATTGTAATAAGAAAAAATAAAAACTAATGAAAATGTATAAAAAATTTAGGTAATAAAATGAGTAAATTTACTTAGTGTTAGATATAAATAATAATGAACAACTGAGCCTCAAATAAAATGGCAAAGTGAAATTTATTTTTTAACTATTTTTTGCCTTTTTGTTGGATACTAATATTTCTGCATTGACTAATCATAGTAACAAGGCACCAAGCAATCTAGCCATCTTGTGCATCCATCTATCCAACTCTTTGCCAATGTCTCTTCCTGAATAATTATGGACATCCTTTTTTGCCTATTTTTAGCTGTTGTAAACGCAAATGAATTGGATAATGCTTTCAGTTAGATTGAATAATCAATACCACATATGACTTGTACAAAGACGATACACTATAGATACAAGTATGCATTTGCCATGTCGATACATATTACAAACAACGGGTGGAAATTCTCCATAGAGACGAAGCACTAAGTAATTTTTTATTTTATTTCATTTTTTTGCTACTATGAAAAAAATAATCCTTTCATTTAGTTATAAAATAGTTTATTCATTTTGGAATTTTTAAAAGTATCCCTATTATTCTCCTGTAAAAGGTATTAAATATTCTTTAAAAAATATTTCTCCTCTGTTTTACCTTTTTTTTCGCTTTGAATCTATTGCATTTTTCCTCTTATTTATTATATATATATATATATATATATATATATATATATATATATATATATATATATAATGTGTGTGTCTGTGTACAGTGGTTGTTGTTCAGGCCATATTCCTTCGTAGGCTCAGTTGTATTTTTTGCCGTGACAATTCGGTCATCAGAGGACACACCCTCAAATGGAACATTCCTTGCAATTCAATGCATTATTATTCCATTTCTTATTTATAAAGACATAGTCTATCTGTGCTTTAGTATTATTGGAGTAGGTGTAGGTCCATAGTTTCTCTCCTTTTTCTGAAATTTTGTATTGAGGCATGTTAATCTATTTTCTAGCGTGAAATCTGTTAGATGTTCCCTATTTCTGTTTGATGAATTGTGTAAGCTGAATTTGTGGCTTATGTTTTTACCATTTTGGCCATTTATGTCTATCAATGATGAGAATGTGTTTCGGGATACTACAAACAAGGGAGGATAACTCATTATAGAAGGTAATCAGGTCAGTTTCTTCACTAACATTGGTACTGCTGTAGCAAGAGAAGATTGTTGCGCTGGGGTTGCCATTAAAAGTAGCTACCATCATCCTAGGTTGTATTTTCTCTATGCTATTAGTGATTTTAGAGCTTGTAGTACTATAAGCATATCTACACCTCCTATCATGGGATTGACAGTTTTTCCATGCAGATGCAGTGGCTAGCATCCATCCATTGCCAGTATCTTGATATTTAATATCCTTGCTATGAGTGTATCTGTGTTCTTGTATGTATATTATGATTGTTATGATCTATCGCCAATGCAGTCAGCTCTTGTAGTTATCCTATTCTATTTAAGATTCTAATGTTGAATGTCGCTATTTGTATTGTGCTTTTGCATTTATGTGTTAACACTAAGAAACAAATTCAATGCACTACAGAAACATCTACTCTGAATGACGAATGAGAAGTTTGTCAATGCCTACTTAGAAGCAGCAGCAGAATGCATACCAACTAAACAAAGAGCTAAACCTAGAGTCCCACGGGAGACATTAGCGGTTAGAAAAAGGTGTGCAAATGTGAAAACTGCTTCCTAATGCAATAGGAAGAACCCAACCAATACCAATGCCCAGAAACTTAAAAAAGCACAAAATAAATTAGCTAACATATACCTAAAAGAACAAACAGAATAAATAAAAAATCAGATCAATAAGATTAGAGACTTGGTTGAAGATAGGCAATCTAGGATACCATGGTAAACGAAGTAAGCAGAAGGAAGAGCACTGCGAAAACTAAAGTGAAAGCTGCCAGCCAAGAAGAACATATACAATTATAGAAACAATATTTCGAGAATTTACTTGGAAACTTTCCGAAAGTCACACATGAACTAATCACAAGAATTATTAGTAAACAACTAGACGTCAAACTAGGACAGTTTACACAAGAACTCAACTCAGTACTAAGAAAAATTAAAAATAGAAAAGCAGCAGGGTTTGATGAAATTCCCCCAGAAGTTTAGAAGACTAGGGAATTTGACGACATACTGCTCTGACACTATAATGCT
This sequence comes from Sepioteuthis lessoniana, assembly GCA_963585895.1. Taxonomy (NCBI): domain Eukaryota; kingdom Metazoa; phylum Mollusca; class Cephalopoda; order Myopsida; family Loliginidae; genus Sepioteuthis; species Sepioteuthis lessoniana. Next base: position 126,330 of record CAUZXS010004453.1, read on the forward strand.
GTATATAATCAAAACACAATAGACAGATGGGTTCTTTTAGCCTTGGTATGATATCTGGTCTAGAATGTAAGTTCTATATTCATCCTGCCTATGAGAAAATGGCTTAAATACATGTAGAGGGATACAGTAAATACTAAAAAAATAGAAATGCATTGGAAATTATTTTACTTATGAAATGACTCTCATTCTGTCTTATAAATAATATAGGAATGCAAATTAAGCACAATTATTAGTTCAATTAGTATTATTATTTGACTAAACTTAGTTGCTTTTTATAGTACTCGTCAAAATTATGACTTATATACATACTCTTAACACGACTAATGTGCAGAACAACAATTATGAAGCTGCCCAATTGGAGACAGGATTATCTCTTGGTATATATAATACACAACTCTGTGTGCGAGATATATATATCTCCACTTGGAATTTCATTCAAGGAAAATAAATTTAATTATTGTAAAATGTTTAATTCCTATTGGCCATTTAATTTGAAGTTTGTCTGTCAGAAAGATCTCAAGGTCTGTCTGTAAATACTGATAACTAGATTTCATTGGTTCATTTAAGAACACATCAACTGTCATGGGTTAAGGTTTGGTTTGGGTTTATGGCATATCAAGCATTGTAGGTCATCTAATGCCAAATCTGGCTTTTTATATATATATATATATATATATATATATATATATATATATATATATAAACTAAGTTGAATAGTTCTAAGTATTACTATGTATCACTAACAATTCAATTAAACATCAGTCATTTGTTTACACACAATTAAATGATTAAACAGTTCTATTTTGAACAATCAATTTGGCATGTCATTTGTTTGCACTCAGTTCAAATGTCAAACAGTTTTATTTTGGCCTATAGACAGGATCCTATCAGGTGTTACCACTCGGGGTCAGAATGGACCTGAGAGCAATGGCAACGAAGGGATACTGTGCATTCCTCAAAGCTCCAGCATTACTGGAACCTCACTATCAGATTGTTTAGTGTCATATCCAAGATGCTCATTGGAGGAGTCTTACCCTCTGAAGAGATACAGTTGGTGTATTCTACAACTCCAGCCAACAGGGTTGATGGTTATATAATGCCAAAGGCATCCTTGTAGAACAGTAGTGGTAATATTTAACCTATAGTGGGGTGGTATAAGAGGGTTCATACCTTTCCCAAGAGTGTTAGTGTGGATGTAATAGCACAATTGGAGTTCAAACTCTTTTACTATGATTTTGCTGTCCTATGAGAACTCCTTCCCACTGGATTTGAATAATCTTTATTGATTAGGAACCAGATACCAACCATTTGTGAGTTTATAAGTTTTGTTCTTGGTATTGCCATTTAATATCAAACTTAAGATTGTGACTTCATTGGTGTTATTTGGACTTTTTTGGTATTATCTATGCTCTCTAAGCTGAGTTTGTAAAGCAGCTGATATGCAGAACCAGTCTTTGAGGTGGGGGATGCGAGTTAAAATTTCACCAAGAACTTATTCATTATTTTTGTATCAGATGTTTTGTCATAAAAATGGTAATGAAAGTGAGGTTAAAAGTGAAGGATTAGTCAAAATTAGTAATTTACAGAGCTTCATATAAGAGAAAATAAGTATATATTAAAATGTTTGTGTCAACTTCATTTAAATCTGGAATATGAATAATTGTGATCTAGACTTTTTTTTTTTTTTTTTTTTTTTTTTTTAAATTCTTGCTCACTGACTTTATCTCTAACACTTTTCTTCATTTAATTTGTAGACTTCCATGCAGGAGGGTAAATTAGATTAAATTTTAGATCTTGCAAGATTTACCTGAGGAGACTTACTGTTACTCAGACTTCAGTGAAAAGCCACCTTTTAAAATTGGTGTGAAAAAACTTGTAATAAGTAAATTATTATGAAATTAATAGTAAGAGTTATAATAGCTTTTATCCTGCTTTAAGTTATAGAAACAAGTATTTTAATAGCTACACATTATTCAAACTTTGATAGGTGTGATGAGGGACATCTTGTAGTGTATGCAAAAATACTCTGCACAATCTATTTTGTAAACTCTTTCTACTCTTTGCAAGATTTTTTTTTTTTGCCCACTCTAACTGCTGGTTTTTCATTAGAGACTGAGTGACAGCAAATCTCCTCGGATTTCTTTTATTTAATGAATTTATAAACCCCATTGTATATAATCATTAGTGAATAACAATGAAAAAAAACTAACATTTAATAAATCCCACCCATATCATTGTTAAAGAGAACTTGATAATTTTTTAATGCCTAATAAACTTGACAAATATGAGGTGCATACAATAAGTTTCCAGTTTTTTATTAATAGTACACACATGAAACTCTAGTCCCCTTCAAAGTAATCTCCTCCAGCTGCAATGCACTTGTACCATTCCAACAACTTCTCAAAGGCCCCATGTGACCGTGTCAACGACCTTCGTCACAGCCTTTTTCATCTCCTCAATTGTCTCATAATGACAGCCTCTGAGCTTAGGGAATAAGCCAAAGTCACAGGGAGCAAGGTCTAGACTATAGGGAGGCTGAGGAACTGTCTTGATGCCCATCTTGCTCAAGAAGTCTGTGACAAGGATGAAGTTGTGGACTGGTGCATTGTCCTAGTAGAAATGTCACTGACCCGATTTGAAGAGTGCTCGCCTCTTCCTGAACTCCCTTAAAACCTCAACATAGTAACCCTAACCCTTTGGCCAATCAACTCTGATGTATTGACTTCCTTACTCCTCCCACACCTCTCATCATCCCTTACAGACTCCCTTCCTTCCTTGAATCTCTTATACCACTCAAAAACTGATGCTCGATTCATGCAAGATGATCGAAAAGCAGTCTGAAGCATTCCATATGTTTCTGTGGCATTTTTTCCAAGTTTAAAACAGAATTTTATTGCATATCGTCCTTCTAAAGTGTCAGATTGCATTTTTGAAATTCACCAGCTGTGATATATTCGTATTGCTGCTGTAGCTGTTCATTTGAAGCTGAAATCATAAAAATTGGTCAGTCATCTCCTAAGATGTATAAGTTTTGCAGTTTTCTTTTCTGAACAAATGTGGAATTACCTTTTCTGTTATAACAGATTTGTATTCTTATTGATATTTATGAAACTTAGCTTAGAATATATTTACCCAACCTCTACACTATGGGTAGGGTGTGATACTGGGTCAATTTTCTTTTCCTTTTTTTTTTTTTTTAAATGGTGTAAAGCTGGTTTTGAATTCAGTTTTCCATCTCCTAGACTAGTTGCCGCAACACGGCTAAAGAACCCAGTCTCTCCATAGCTGCAAGAGAATGGATGGTTTCATGTCTTTCCCAAGGGCATTTGTATAAAGTGAAATGCAAACGGCCTCATACAGTTTACCAATTCCATTTCCAACAATAACTGTTACACTAAACTAAATTTTGCTTGGTATAGCACAAGATCATATGGGGAAGGAGAAAGATTATGTTTCAATTCTTTTCGTAGCAGAAGAGCCTGCCTTTAAAAAAAAAATCAGTACAGATTATCCTTGGACAGACACACAAACTTTGGCATAGTGGTATTGATTTGTAACATTCTTTTATCTATGAGTGGTGAGCATTAGTGGAATATATAAAATATACTCAAAGAAAGCTTGTATAGTTATTTACTTTAATAGGTATATGTTTGTGTGTGAGAGAAAACCTCTCTTTCCCAGTATAACCAGTCACATATAATATTGAAACATCTTCATAAAATCATGTTACTTCAAATTGGATGTTTATTAAGTGGTCATTAGCTAACGTTTCACTGAACAATTCACTATTGTAGTAGATTTTATCGTGTCAGAATCCTGCACTACTCTGACTTTCTGTCACACTTAGTTAATAACCATATTGTTTCTAAGAAAGTAATATCTTGCTTAAAATATACAAATCTGGAACCAATCGGTCTCTCTGTTGTCAATAGTTTATGGTAATTATTTAACCTTACTGGTGAGCAAAACTTGGCTGTGTTACATTTGCTTTTGTATGTTGTAAGTATTTCATAAAGACAATGTGACATGATTATGTTGAGCCACTATTATTGCAAATGGTGGCAATTATCCTTAATCTGCTTGTCCTGACATTTTTTATTTTTCAGTAACTCCTAGGAGAGGCATTTGTGTTGTAATGTTATTGTCATAGGAAAAGGATTTGGTCACCCAATTTCAAATCTTGAACAGAGCTGAAGGCATTTCTCATAGCACTAATATCCTTGGAAAGGGTATTAATCCATCTGTTTTCTCCCCAACTCTGGGTAAATAGTAGGACAGACTGTGCTATTCAACTTTAGTATGGTAACTAACCTAAGAGAAGGAAAACTGAATTCAAACCTGTTAAACTCTTAGATATTGACCTCATGTCACATCTTACTTCTGGCAGAAGGGGTGGGTAAATACAAACTCTTAGTGATTCTTTTTTTCAACCAAAATCCCCTTTTTTTTTTTTCTTAAATCCTTTTATATCATCAAATATTGTAGACTAGTCATAGAATGAATTATAGACTGGCGAGTAAAATGTATGAAATTTGACAATATTTGCATGTACCATAGTGCTAGGAATTCAACTAGGGTTGCACACAAGAGGTAGAGGTTTAATTTGTAAAATCTAACTTCATTATATTTGTTTGTATATCTTGCCTCCCTTGTCATATCCCATAAGGCATCCTATCCACCATCCAACTGCTACTGGTTGGTCAAAAACTTGAGGATCATCTCCATACTATCCCTAAAAAGGTGGCATTACTCATGCAGAATTATAGAAATGTGCAACCAATTGAGTTGGATAGAAATTGACATTATCAGGTTGTGATTTCTTTTGAGACTGCTCATGCCTATGAGAGCTGCCAGTTAAGCACTTGCAACAGGCATGTACCCACCCAACAGTAGATAGTAGAATTCTCTGCCCTGTATATGGACAGTGTTAACTGTCTAAGTTCAGGCTTCAGTCCCACCAACAGTGCACTTAAATCTCATCTATTTGAGGGAAGTAGTTATTGTAGTCTTAAAGGACTTCCCTGCTTATTTGCATGAAAAAACAGTTACTTTTTAAACAACCAAAGATTTAAAATTTTCATTAACGGGTTAAAAAACTGACAATACAGGTCCTTGGTGAAAGTTTTGAGTATCTCATATAGTGTAATGTTCAGGTTTTGGCTTTAATGGCATATCGACCTTTGTGGATTATTCAATGTCCAAGCTGTTCTTGCAGAAGGACAATTTAACTTGTAGCTGGGTGGAGGATAAGTGTTCATACCTTTTCCTAAGGTTATTAGAAAGTGAATGTAATCAGATGACTAAAGTTCAAACTCCCTTATTGCAGTCAAGTATATTAGCCACTACACCATATGGACTCCCCCTCTCTTATGGTTAAAGATCTATGATAAGACATTTGTTAGTGAGTTTGATTTTCACTAGGTGCCCCACACTTCTGCTCTTCTACTAAACTTAGCTATATTTAAATATGACAACTCTTAATGAAAGCAGTTCTTAATGTAGACTGGTTTGAATTCTTATATAAATTTAAGTTCCTATTTTGAAAATATAGGTAACAAGATTTCAGAGGGTGAGAGAATTAAATCAAAAGTTAAAAGGAAATTAATGGAGATACTTCTGCACCGACATAATCTTTTTATCTTTAACCCTTTACAGTTCATACTTTTTAACTTTACCATTTTTTTCTTATTGCATCCATCTTGTTCAAATTCAACAAGTGCTTCCTGCCATATCTTTCCTCATTATTCTTTCATCTTCCAGAAACTATTTTCAGGCTACTATCAATCATCTGAAATGGACACTACTTGGGAGTGTCTCTCTTTTACTTTTTGCTTTAGTTCTACCTTGCTTCTGTATACTTATACTTAAGTATTTTGTATACATCAAAGTCAATTTCTTTGTATGCCCCTCTCTTCAACACACAATATACCAGGTAATGCCCTAAACAGAAACGCATGTAGATATGTGTATGCACATTTGCTTTTGTGTATATAATGTCAGAAGAAAAATCGTACTCTTTTCAGATAGAAGGGTTTTGCTTAGGCAAAATATAAACACTTAATTTATGCACACACGCACAGACACATGCAAGATTAAGTTATGTCAGTTACTTTTTAATCTCCTGGAGTTGTTGTTAGGAGGTTGTCTGGGTCATTTTTAAGACACTCTAAGACCAAATGAAGTAAAATAAGCTGCTTTATGTCTTTTCTGCTCTTTGGTGTACGGTTCAGAAAAGATTCACTGAATTTGAAAAATAGCTATTGTGTAAAACATCATGAAATGCAAATTGGCCTGGAAGAACTACAAATGAGAATTTTCTGAAATTTGTCGATTTCTCCCCCCACCCAATCATTTCAAAAAGAAAAACAAATTGTCCAAGCAAGAGAAGACATACTGAGAGATATACAGGATGTTTAAGAAAATCATCATTTGAGATGTGCTAGGTGTTTCATTTCATAATTCTAATAACGTGACCAATTCTTATTCATGTGTTGAAACAACTCAAAATTCTCTATTTTTCATGTTTAAAAGCCTTTTCTTTTCAAAAGAATGGTATTTCAATACCTCCTAAAAAAAAAATAGAAAAAAATTTCTTTTAGTTGTTTCTATTCATGCTGTTAAAATTTGTGATATGAAAATTGGTCAAGTTAGTAGATTATGAAATACGATGAATTTTTCTGAAAAATTCTGTATGCTACTAAAATTCTCATGTGTATGCAATCATAAACCAGCAAAAATAGCACATCATAGTGGGATTTTTATTAGAGCAATACTGTCTAAATGTTTTGAATAAAGTAATATCCAAGTGAACAATAATTTTGTTGTCTGCATTCTCACTGAATGTATTTTTTTTTCTTATTTCTTAGAGAACTATTAAATAATAATTTGAATCCTCCACTCCCTCTTAAATAGAAATATCAATATCTGATATTGGTACAAATTTAATCATATTTTCTATTTACTTTCAGTGAAAAAAAAACAAACTTTTTTTTTTTTTTTTTTTTTTTTTTTTTTTTAAGGGCATATCAACTTTCATGGGCTACTTAATGCCAAAGCCATCCTTGTAGAAGAGATGTTGTACTATTTTACTCATAGCTGAAGGGGAATAACGGGATTTATACCTATCACGGGGATATTTTCAATTGTATAATTATAGTTTGATTATTCATTCGCATTACTTGACAAATTTTGTATTGATTCTTTTATGTTATTAATTTTAGTTAATTTTAAAATGTTTAATGGGCTTTTTTTTTTGTTGTGACCAGTTTTGAGATTAAATCTCACTCACTGAGTAGCCAGTTTATGGTAAAAAATTTTCATTCAATCTCTCTTGAGTTGATTTTTCATTCAATGGTATTTTTTTAAAATCTAGTTAGATTTTACGGTCAATTTCAGGTTGCACCTTATGATGAGGGTGAGTAAAGTTTGAGATATTTTGGTACATGCTAGTTTGCAGCATGTATATCATGTAAGTGTAGCTATGAAAGATACTCAGTATGGTTGGTAGTTTTGTAGTAGCTGGTACAAACATATGCATTGCTTCATGCTGTATGATTTTAAAATCTCACAGATGAACATGCAACATGGTTTAATTTATGAACTTATGCCTAAAGGGTACTCTCCAAGTGCTACTCGCTAATTTTGCCTCTATGGCTTGGAGCACAGCATCAAAATCCAGTTTTAGGCCTAGCTGACCCTACCAGTTTCTTGCAAGCTGAATAAATTTCTTCAACTATCTGGTTACTGTACTGTGATGAACTATTCATTTACCTTTCGCACAAATGTTTTTGGCTGTTTCTGCAATGTTATGCCCTTGAGCTCAGCATCACACAGTCCAGTATGGTTGGTCACCTTCACAACCTTGGCAGAAGCATCCAGAACTGCTGAATTGTACCTCTTATTACCAAAATTTTGCAGAATTTTTGACTAACCCAAGTAAATAAGTTGAAAGACAATCTTAGCTTTTTACCCTTTAAGCAATGGAATCATTTTGCCATAATCTTTGAGTCCTTATACTATGAGGTTTTAAATATCTTTTGATGTCTGCAGACAAAAAAAATCAAGAAATATCTTTTTTTTTTTTTTTTGTCCCCCGCTTTCTTCCCCCAACCCTCCATCTCTTGTTATGGAATATTCAAGATGAGAACTTTCTTTTGAGATTTGACTTACATTTTTATGTTCTTTAGACTGTATTTCTTTTTGTGCAAGTGCAACCTCCTTAACTTATTTTTATTATATGCTTTATTAACAGAACTATCGGGTTATATTACAAATAATTTGTATAAGTGCAGCTATACAGACACCACCTTATGAAGAGATAATGTCTTACCTTATAATGATTTTTTTTTTCTGGCAATACCAGGGTGGGAGGTAGAAATGCTGTAAGCTAATACTTGGATCAGTTAGGTTATTTTTTCTTCTCCTAGGTACAATTAGTTTAAAAACATTTTATGGGGGCTTTTTTTTTTCTTTAAGTAGTTACATTGGAAAGATCAGAAACCATCGTGTGTGTGTGTTACATACAAAATCAAATCGATAAGTTTAAAGACTCGGTTGAAGATAGACAATCTAGGATACCATGATAAATGGAGTGAGCAGAAGGAAGAACACTGTGAAAGCTAAACTGAAAGCTACCAGCCAATAAGAATGAATACAACTATGGAAACATTTTGAGAATTTACTCGGACACCCTCTGAAAGTTACACATGAACCAATCATGAGAATTATTAGTAAACAATTAGACATCAAACTAGGACAGTTTACACAAGAAGAACTTGACTTGGTACTAAGAAAAATTAAAAATAGAAAAGCAGCAGGGTTTGATGAAATTCCCCCAGAAGTTTAGAAGACCAGGGAATTCGACAACATACTGCGCTGACACTGTAATGCTGTATATAATCAAAGCACAATAGACAGATGGACAAAGGGATGCAAAGGGCAACCTTGGATTAGCCAAGAACTCCCGAGGTATATTCCTTACTTCCATAGCAGGCAAGATCTACAATGCTCTACTACGCAACTGCATAGAACCTAAAATTGAGAACATACTCAGGAAGAACCAAAATGGCTTTCGGAGAAATAGATCCACGACGTCACAAATTTTGACTATCCGTTGAATTCTTGAAGGTGTATATACAGAAAAAAAACCTTGAGGCAACAATATTATTTGTCGACTTCGCCAAGGCCTTTGAATCCATACACAAAGGAAAGATGGAGCAAATATTACTCACCTACAGCCACCTCGGCAGCACCTCACAAAGCAGCAGCTGTACAGCCACTTACCACCCATCACAAAAACTATCCAATTTAGATGAACCAGTCATGTGGGACATTGCTGGATAAGTATGGATGAACTCATAAGTGACGTACTCCTGTAGACCCCTTCACATGGATGGGCAAAGGCAGGACAAACAGCTAGAACATACATATATCTCTGTGCCAATACAGGATGTAGCCTTGAAGACCTACCAGAAGCGATGGACGAGAGAGGGTCAGGGATATCTGTGCTGATAGCACAACATGAGATATATTTTATTACAAGTATAAAATAAGATAAAACAAAATAAAAACTCGCTGCTCAGTTTCTTGTCAATTGGAAGGTAATTTAGCATTCAGCACATTTGATATTCTTATGTTAGGGATCGTAGAACACAAGTTTTTGTCCTGTTTTATTATCTTATTTTCCCTTCTCTTTTTCTCTCCATTCATCCCTATTATCTATAGCTTCTGGAAGGTCCTCATGTAAATCCTTGCTGGTTGACAAACACTAGCATGTCAATGTGTTGAGGTTCGCAGAAGAATTTTGCCTCACCAGCAGTTCTCTACATATCTTGTTCATTCCACTTGGATCGTTTTTGAGATGAGAGGTTAGTAGTCATACAGCTACTGTCCTATGGGGTGTTGCTTCCAGGATTTGTTCAAAAACAGCACATAGCATTCCTGTGTAGTTCTCATTTAGCCCTTTCACCATGTGTTTTGTTAATATCTATGTGGTAGTATTGCCACAGCTTGGAAGAAATCTCATTTTATTTTATTGGAGAGATCAGATTTCTATGATTGATAACCTGTTGATTCTATATACAGAAGAAAGATGGAGTAAATACTACTAGCCTAGGATCTCCCCAAACAAACTATTACAGCTATAATGATGCGCTACAAAAGCAATGGTTCACTCACTTGATGGTGACACTGATTTCGACATTGTCACTGGAGTTTTGCTAGGAGATAGATACATTAGTGCTATATATGCTCATAATCTGCTTAGACTGCATATTTCAAATGTTGATAGATTTAATAAAAGAAAATGATTTTACACTTATAAAGGCAAAGAGCAGATGATATCCTGCAGAGACTCTGGAGATAGACTGTGCAGATGATTCTGCGCTTCTTGTGGGTACACCTGTCCAAGCTGAATCTCTACTGCATATCAAGCAGCGAGAGGCACTGGCCTCTACATGAATGAAATAAAACAAAATAGTTCATGTGTTTTTTTGTTTTTTTTTAAATGAAAGAGGCCTTTTCCACTCTAAATGGCAGGCTTCTAAAATTAGACTAGTCTTCATATCTTGGTAACGATATCTCATCTACTGGAAGTGATGACAACATATGCCTAGTAAAGGTGTGGACTTGGGTATCTATTTATTTGTATTATATCTAAGAACAAAGTATTAAATATATGCTTGAAATGATATACTTTATTTGCTGTCATGTAAGATCCAAATTTTCTTTAGCCCACTCGGCTAAGCCTGTAGAATATACCAGCTGTATCTCTGCTGAGGGGTAAGACCCACTCCAGTGAGTGTCCTAAATATGACAATCTGATGGTGAGTCTTCAGTCCTGGAGTTTTGGGGAATGTGGAATACCTCTTCATTGATATTGTTCCAAGGTCCACTCTGACCTGGAAAGGTAGCACCTGATAGGGTCCTATCTATGGGACAAATAAAACTGTTTGATACTTAAATTGAGTGCAAAAAAATGACTGATGTTTAATGGAATTGTTCATGATACATAACAATACTTGGAACCATTTAACTGTGTGCAAGAAAATGAGATGTTGAATAGAATTATTAGTGCTAAATAGCAATACTTGAAACTCTTTAACTGTGTACCGTGATTGAATTATTGGTATTACATAGCAATAGTTGTAACCACTTTACTGTCAGCAAACTTATGATAATGTTGAATAGAATTATTAGTATTACAGGGGCCCGACAATATTTTTCGGACACTTTGAAAAAAGTACTTCAAGGTGGTCACTAGTGCCAAAAACTTTTGAGATTGTAAGTACGTAGTTAAGGAGTGAAAATCCACTACTAGTGTAATCATTTTTTTTAGTTTGGCTTTGATAATTTTAGTTTTGTGATTTTTGCGAAAACTTGCGTGACACTATTTTTCGGACATGACAAAAAATCCTATGTTATTAAGAGCTATGTTCATGTATATGTTGCTGTATGCAAATTTCCTGCTTGTACACTATTCTGGGGCACTGGCACCCCTACTACTATGTTAACATAGGACAATCTAACAGCATAAATAGTCCGGACATTTCTTGGCAAAACAATTAAGTTTAATGAGGCAAAATGCATTCAAAAGAAGTCGTTTGTTTGGCACGGAAGAAGCAGGAAGATGGCCTCAGCAGTGTCCGAAAAATATTGTCGGGCCCCTGTAGATAGCAACTGTTAAAACCATTTAACAGTGTTCAAATGAATAATTCTATTTAAAATTAAGTATTTGTTAGATAGAAATATTTAAAACCATTTAAGTGGGGTGGAAAAAATGACCTCATGCTTATTTTCCAAATGTTATAAACAAAATGTGCTTATAGATCATTTATATCTGATATATATATGTATAAAGAGGATTTGGCATTAAATAACCTACAATGGTTGGTATGCCATAAAACCAAACCAAATTTTCCTTTGTCCTCCCGGCACTAGATTTTGATCAATTTGTAATAAATGCTGAAAAAACTTGTTTTAAACTGAGCCAAATAGGAACATGAATGAAATGCCAGTAATGACAATTTTCTTGATTATTACCTACTGAAATGGAGTGGTATGGAGGGAGTGTCTTAAATCATCATTATTAAAGTAGAATGTCAGAAACTGACAAGCTTTTTGTTTCTGGTGTTTTATGTAGTGATTTTTTTACCTATTTTATTCAAATGCCCAAATACTTTTTGTTGATAGGTGTTTTTGATTAAGTATAACAGGTTTCTCTATGCTAAAATGCCGGTAAACCTGTTTCCTCTACTGCCTCCCTATCAATGGGAGAAAGATAATGGAACATGCCCTATCTTATGAATCTGATTGACCAACTTGTATTAAATACTGTTTGCTTTCAAGTGAGAAGATTCAGTACAATTAGCTGTCCCAGAATATTACTTGCTATTTAACCACAGGGCAGAAATTGATCCAGGTCGCATTAAGGCTAAATTTGCTCTTGTAATCAGTTGGCCTCAAAAAAAAAAAAATCAAGACCCTGTCTTCTGAACAAAACTTGTCCATGTAAAAATCATGATGTTGGTAACCACAGCTCTTTTAGTGAGTATTAAATGAGATTAAAGGTTAAAATTAATATACTTTGCTTCATGAACTCAAAGTATCAGATGCCCTATCAGCAGTGTTTAAAATATGCTGACTGCATTCCTTTTGCTAAAGGGTAAGATTGTTCCCAACAAGGAGGGACACTAAACTACATCTGGTTTCAGTTTAGGACATCTAGAAGTGTGGAGTATCTTTTAATTGACATTATTCTCAGGTCTATCCTGATTTGGAATGGTAGTAACTGTCAGGATCCAATCTATGGGTCAAATAGATCTATTTGAAAATTATTAGTATTAGACAGAATACTTGAAACCATATAACTCTGTGGAAATTATATATATTAAAAATAGTTACTTGAAGCTATAAATGATTATCATTAGTTATTTGAAAGTGTGTAATTGCTTGAACCTCCCCACCCCAACTTTTGCATTAAATTACCCATCAAGAGTTTACATGCCATAAAATCAACCAATGAGTGAAAATATCAGGGAAGCAAAGTGTTCTAATTTTGTTAAATTAGTCAATGCACCTTTCAAGCTGGTTGTTTGTTGCCAAATATGTTTTTAATGTTAAAGCTTTCAAGATTTTTTTTTTTTTTTTTTTTTTTTTTTTTTTAAGGAAAAAAAAATTTGAAGATAGAAAATTGTCATTGCATATTTTACATAGTTTTATTTTCATATAAATCAATTAATATGTACCCCAAAATATCTGAAAATCTAATATATACATAAAGATTAAAGTATTTTAATTCAAACTAATGTGAAATATCTTTAAAGCATGGTTCTATAGAAAACACAAAGTTATACAAACCTTTACTAGTTGTCATATCATCAAAGTAGATATGCAAATATCCTTTGTTTGTACAAGATGTTTTCCATGTTTTGAAAGAATAATGAAAGATCTTAAGATGAGTTATCTTGTTCATGGTAGTGAACAGGATAAGTATGTACATGAAAAGGTTTTTCTTGACATGTTTTTAATTATATGTTTCTTTTATCTATCTGTCCATCCCTGGAATAATATATATACTTATAGAAAAGCCATATTTGTCCTAGGATGAAATACTATTATTTTATCTACTAGAAAAATATTACATTATTCATTATGAGATTGTGATAAGTGGTCTTTTTGTTTTTTTTGTTTTATTTTTTTATTTTTTTTTTTTTACTCAAATTGAAATGTTTCTATCTAGCACATCTTTATTACATGTTATTAGATTTTTTATTTATTTTTTTTAAGTAGCATTAATTTTTAACAGTGAACATTTAGCATCTCAAAAAAGCCCAAACTTACCTTATAAAAAAATTATATAGCTGGCACAAGACTTTAAAATCTTAATTGGGACAATCCATCCTGTCAGTGCGACTTAGAATACAGACTGTATTTCTTGCAGAGGAGGTAAGAACCCTCCCCAAAAAAGGGTGTCTTAGGTATGACACTAATCTGCATCTGATGATGAGGCTCGAGTTCTAGAGATCTGAGGAGTACCGCTTTAATACTTCTGGGTTCACTCTGACCTGGATTGTTAGTACTTGTTAGTCTGATCTATGGGTCAGAAAAATCTGTTTAAAGATTGTAATTTATTTATATAAATTAATTAAAATGAATTATAATTTATATTAGATTTAATTCATATAATTATTAATATTGTGTACAAATTATTTGTATTAGATAGGGATACTCAATATCATAACTGTTAAAAAAATCTTAAATGGCTACAGAAAAATGTAAATATAAACATATAATGAATGCTTCCCTAACCTCTAAGCATAAAATTACCCCAGTCAGGTTAACATGCCATTAAAATCAATCAATTGGGACAATCATTGAATCGGTTGTAGGTGACTATTCTTTGTCTTTGTGAATGAGCATTTAACTTTTTAACCTTTTTATTTATCTCAGAATTTTGATATTGTGGTCAGAATTATCGTAAATATCCAGAAATCTAAAACTTGATCCTGCATTAGGATTCTGAGGAATCTTGAACATTTCTGCAGAAAAAAAGAATTAAGATGTAATCATTTAAAAAGAATTCTATGAAATAGATGACAATGTGTCAAATGAAATAATTTTTAGATTATTGAAAGCCCTCTCTCACCCCAATGACTCATTCACCTTGTCAGCTGAGGCTGTAGAATGTTAATTTCTCCTTTGGAGATGTGTAAGACCCCCACTTCCCCTGCCTGAGGCCATCTTCTGGCCATGAGTAGTGACCTATAATGCTTGAGGACAGGATCCTGTTGGTTGAGTAGTCCATATCGTGGCCCTTACTGAGCTAGGTGGATAGTCAAAGAAGCCTGTTCTAATCAATTGGCTGGTCATGTGAGGCCTTAGCACTTATGATTCTCCTGACCATTTTCTTCAAATTGTTCTTGTGGCAAACAAGTACTCAACTCTATTTTATCTTAAAGGTGCTAGAAGGCAGTGGTTAATGGTCAATTGTACTGAAATAGCAATACTTGAAACCATTTAACTGCATGCAAACAAATAAGCTCTCTATTGTTTAAAAATAGTTCCCTACAAAATATATGCTGACTAATCATATATAAAAACTGGATTTAACATGCAAGGGTTGATATATAATATAACCAAACCAAACTAATGACTCATTTGAGAAAGTATCTAATGCATGTTGATCAAATAAAATACAAAAAATAAATTTTTATTTTTTTTAAGTTAGCATGGAGCTTAAATTTCAAGTTGAACATTCCTTCATAGTTTTTCTGTTGCCTTTTGAATTGAGGACAATTTTAAAATTATCATTCTTGCTATTTGGAGAATAATTTTTAGTTGAACACCTTTTAATTTGAAAGCACCATTATTGTTATTGTCTACAGGAATAAAATTTTTCTTGAATATAATGCAAAAAACCTCAAAGAAATGTTTTTTGAGTTGGAGGTCATGTTTCACTGAATCAAATTTAGAAATTTTTTATTACTTTTACTTTGAATGTTTTAATGGCTTTGGTTTTTATTGTTTTTATGGGATTAGTTTATGACTTGCTCAAAGCTGCTAAAGTTGACTGTTAAGTTCAATATTAAGGCACATTGTATTTACAGAATTTGTCTAACTACAAATAGAGAAGTACTCTCTAATTAGCATTTAATTCTTATCTTCCTTGGAAAATTTTAATGAGTGGGGTGAGTGTGAATACTGATTTCACACTATTAATCTATTGAACCATGACCTAGAGCGATAATTTACCCACTGCTGTTTGAGTGTGATATCCACATGGATAAACTAGTGCTACAGTGTGTGTGAGGGCATGGATAAAAGTACCATCAGTCTAATGAACTCAAAGGGTTAAATTGGATTAGGAATTGCTTTATTATCTATGTAAATTTTAAGATTATTACAATAACAAAAATTTGCAATAAAATGAGTTTTTGCTGTGTGACAGTAACATGTAGACAAAAATCTAATTATAATAGATTCTCCAAAGAATTGTGTGTGTGTGTGTGTGTGTGTGTTTTCAAAGCTGCTTATGCAAAACTAAATGCTTTACCAAAGTTTAAGGAAGGAAAAGAAATACATACAGGGGTGGAAGAGAAGGTAAGGGAGGAGTAAGGAAAGTGTATAAACTACATGAGAATGCAGGTACATTTAAACATTACATAAACTTATCAATGTTAAGAATTCCTTTCCATTTTTCAGACATATTCATCACATCTCAGTGTATCATTAGTTGATACTACAATTTTATGTACATTACAAGAGTAATGTTAAATCTATACACATCTTAATGATTTGTATCATGTTTGGCAAACTGCACACGGAACAAGTTGACATAAACCTATTAAGCACTAGAAATATTCTCTGGATATTTAAACTGGAATCTTTTTTTCTTTTTGAGTGAACTTTTAAATACAGATTATATAGTAGGGATCCCCAACTCTTTTCAGCCTAAGGCCTCAAAGCTTAACTCAAGAGTCTGGATCCATGATCTTGACTGCTAAATTCACTAGGTAACAATTATAATTTATCAATAAGACAAATGATGCTTGAAATCACTAAAAGTGTAATATTAGAGTTAAATGAAAAGGTTGACTGGAGCACATTAGACAAAACATGATTTGACAGTTGTGGCATGCTTCATTTTGGAGAACTGCTTAGTGGTATGTAGTGCCAAATAGGCTTACTTTTTACTGGATGAGGGTGATAAAGTTTGAGAATTATCCCAATGGAAGCACATGACTATTACAGAAATCAAGGATGTGGCAAGCAAAAACTTAGGCTTCAAATCTTTTGAACACTGAAGATCAACATCTAGAGGTGAAGTGAAAATTTTGGATGTTGACTGAAGGGCCACATGGACTCATACCTTTCCCAATAGTATTAACACTATTTCAAATGCAAATAGGTTTGTCCAGGATTGAACTCCAGTGATAAGTCATGTTACAATTGTTTCCATTGAACGCCTCATAAAAATATTACTATTTAAGTATCTTGGCTAGCAGTTTGATTAACACTTGGATACCTATATTTTAGGCCATGTGCTAAAGTAAGCAAAGCTTAATAAATGACTACTAAGATGAAAACCAATCAGTATTTATTCTAATTTACTCTATTAATATAAAGGTAAGTTTAAAATAAGAGAAAATGGGAAGTTAGATGAGTAGATGTTAGGACAAATCTTCTGTTATCTGCAACAATTGGTTCATATCAGTCATGGCTTTGTTAGTGATTGTGACAAGGTTGTAGTCAGTGGTGATGCCAGGCAAGGACCAGCTCAGGTTCCCCGCAGACTTGCCAAGACTTGCATTTGTTCTAATGAATATTATATTATTAATTATATAAATACTGGTACCATTCAAAATGCTATTGCTATCACAGTAAGGAATTTACTTTTACTTCGTTGGACAATTTATATACACATCTTGTCTCTTCATCTGAAATGACGACTATTACTTATTTGTATATGTGCATGCACAGCATCCATTTCATCTATTATACTTACATGTCAAATCAAAAATTCATTTTCTTCATAATGCAATGATGATAAATTTATCCCTTAATTAAAATTGTTACTACACACAATAAAAAAAAAATTCTTATTTGGCCATATCTCCAACCGTCTCTCAACTTCCATTACCTTCTGCTACACATATACATGAAACATCAAATCTGCTACAAGATGCATGTACCCTCATACATAAACACATACTATCAATCACATATATAGCCATATATAACAATATGCAAATATAATCTACACACTCATGCACAAAAAAAAGTTGTATGCAATTCTAACAAACATTCTTTGACAGTATTTTTTCAATTTTTTTCCCAATTTCTCTAGAATCTTTCTTTTTCTACCTGATGATTGTCGCATAAAAATGGCATCAAACCAGTGGTTGCAGATAAGCATCCATGCTATTTATTTATTATATAATAGCTCTATGATGGATAATAAGCACTCTCCAAATTATATTGCATTTGGTCTGCCACAAACCCACCAAGTGAGGTAATGACAACCATACACTGTTGTGTAATATATATATATTATATATATCTCTATCTCTCTCTCTCTCTCTCTCTCTATCTATCTATCTATATATATATATATAAAACACCTCACTCAATAAGCCTCAGGCCTAACTGATAAATCAACGTTTTGGCAAAATTTGACTTTATTTATCAACATAGTCTCATTTTAGGGTGATACACTGATTCCAACGTTTTTCTAACAATTCAATGCCTTTTTTGTCGGACAAGTAGTCTTTGGCCCCAAAATACACCTCAGTTTCCGATATCACTTTATTGGAGCCAAATCTTTCCCTGGAGCATTCTTTTGAGATCTACAAACAACCAGTAGTCGCTGGGGGCCAGATCTGGAGAATAGGGTGAGTGTGGAAGCAATTTGAAGTGCAATTCATGTAATTTGATTGTTGCAATCAACTTGTGACATGGTGCATTGTCTTGGAGAAAGAGCACTTTTTTCTTCCTTTGTAGCCGTTTTTTTGCGATTTCTCCCTTCAAACACACCAATAATGCTATATAATATTTACTATTGATGGTTCTTCCTTTCTCAAGATAATTGAACAAAATACCTTGTGCATCCCAAAATAGTTTCATCCATTGTCTCATATTTATGCAAAAACTCTTTTTGTTGTATTGAAACAGTTGCAGACAATGCTCTGAATTGTCGATGCGTTGTTGTTTTTGATTGTGAGCAAAGGCGGCACCTATTTTAAACACAGCTTTCTCATTGATAAATGTTCATGCAAAATGGTGAATACACTGCCTTCTGATATTTAACTCCCCTGCTATCTCATGCAACTTCAATTTATGCCCAGCCAAAATGAGTTTTGAGGTTTTGATGTTTTCTGGGACAACTGCTGAATTTGGGCTGCCCTGAGTGTTCAGCATCATTTGTATCTGTACAACCACATTTAAAGTTGGCATACCACCTCTTAACCATTGTTTCTGATGATGCAGTCTGAATAACACTTATCAAGCCATTGCTTTGCTTGAACAGTATGTTTTTTTTTTTTTCCCCCCATCAGAAAGCAATGCTTTATCAACACACGAAATTCAGATTTTTCCATTGTTTTGAAAATTTGCAACAGTAGCTTCACTTGAATAACTGTAATTTGTAAACTAATAATCCAATTGGACTCAAATTTTGACACATGCCATTTGAAGGTTAGTACTTTATAAAAACTATATGGATTTTTTTAATAGTGGTGCTATCTATATGTCAGCCCTGGGACTTATTGAGTGATGTATTATATAGTTATATCAACAAATGAGAAGTAAAATTAATCAAAATGCTTAGGAGTTAAAACAGGTAGAAAATATTTTTTTAATTACTTGGCTGTTGATTTATAAATTAAAACTTTTTTTTTAAATTTGAGCAGACAAGTTTTACTAAGTAGGTTCCTTCATCTCAACCAGGAAAAGGAAATAAACTACTAGTTCTTGCATTGATTTGTTCAGGTAAAGAAAAGGTACTAAAACTGGCTAACAATATTTTCATAAAGAGCAGCTTAACAGATCTTGAATGCTATTTGTCTGGTGTTGTAACTGAAACATAAAATTATGGACCCCCCCAACAAGTAGTTATAATGTTGAGTAAATATAAAAATGAAGGCTAAGATTGCAAATATTAATTGCAGGAGGGAGAATTAGGTTTCCAATCAGCTCTGATTGTATCACTTGAAAGAGGGAATATGATGTTGAAAGACCCAAAATTCCCAAGGATCCCAGGAACATATCATTGATTTTCCCCATGCACATCAAAAAGATGTATTTTGCTAAAAGTGACGGCCATTTTATTTTTTCTTTGCTTAAGGCCATTTCCTTAACTTGCTATGTGTACCCTTGGGAGCATGTGTGACTCCTCAAGTCAAGCTACATTGCATGTGTGATAACAGAAAAGCCAACTAATTCATTTGACATTGCCACTGTACATCCTTATACAACTTCTCAAACCTACTGTAGATACATACATACTTTGTCATAGAATTGACAAGAGTTATCCATTGATTGCTGCTAAAGAACTTTTCCAAAACAAGTCTTTGATAGTTTGCTGTCATGAGATCTCATATGGCAAGTGAGTCCAGCTTTGGTGTTACTATAGATGTTACAACCATGTTCAGGCGGTAAAATGTTCAGATTAGTAATTGATTCTCTGTGCCTCAAA
Organism: Sepioteuthis lessoniana; assembly: GCA_963585895.1. Lineage (NCBI taxonomy): Eukaryota > Metazoa > Mollusca > Cephalopoda > Myopsida > Loliginidae > Sepioteuthis > Sepioteuthis lessoniana. Next base: position 146,521 of record CAUZXS010004453.1, read on the forward strand.
TGCCTTACAGCTGTTATAGACTACTTTCTTCAAAATTGATCAATTTACCATCATCTGCTCTCAGTCTCCAATGTCTATACTGAGCACCCTGAGGTTGTTTTTGATGACATCCTTAAAGCATTTCTTGGGTTTATCTTGGATGTCTAGTGTTGCAACTGCTTAGGTAACCTAATGTCCTCCATCCTGGTAAGGTGCCCAGTCTAATGCATCTGATTGTGTATGAGGAGCATCTTAGGATCCTCCCGAGACAAGGTTTTGTTGTGACATCAATATGTAGTCCAAGTTTACAAAGACTATGAAAGGACAGATAAAGGCACACTTTATAGACAGTAAACTTGGTTTTGATGGTGATGCTTCTGTCAGACCACTCACAGCTCTCAAGTTTTCTGAAAGCCTTAATGGTCTTTTGATCCTTGAATTCCTTGATTTTGAAATAATCAATCTTGAGGGAGTGCTACCAAGGTCATTAATCTGTAAATGGCATATTTTTTTGCTTAATTTTCTGCAACTTTGTTATAAAACCTGTAAAAAGTGGGTTTTTTACTGAATATTTTCATTGATATTTTCTTGAATTTAAGTTTAATTAAAGGTCTTCGAGGTAGGAGTAGTGAAGGTTAGTAGTAAAAATGTAGTTAAATTACATTATCTCCCTTTCCACTTCATGTATCTAGTTAAGATGATAGCTTAAATCCAGTTATAGGTTAATGTAGCAACACTAATTCTGGAAAGTGTTCCTGTCTTGAAACTCAAATGTAGTTGAAGTCTTAAATTTAACCACATTTTTGTTCTGTCTTGAAGCTGTCAATTATAACAGGATATGATACTAAACAATCAGATGGTGAGGTACCAGTAATCCTGGAGCTTTGGAGAATGCGAAGCACCCCTTCATTGCCATTGCTGCCAGGTCCACTCTGGCCTGGAGTGGTAGCACCTGATAGGGCTCTATATATGAGTTAAATAGAACTAAACTGCCTACTTTTGCTTAGCCAAATTGTTTGAAATAGAACTGTTTTTGAGATTGAAACTGTACTTACGCTAAACTGAACTGTTTAATATAGAAGCGTTTTGACTTAACTGTGTGTGGACAAAATTTATACTTATACTAAGCTGAATTGTTTGAATTAGAACCATTTGAATAAACTGAATAGCCTTAAATAGAAATGTTCTTGACAATTAAACTGTGTACTCATGCTAAACTGAACTGTTTGAAATAGAACTGATTATTTGTATAAAAATGGATTTAGCATTAAATAACCTACAAAGGGTGATATGCCATAAAACCCAAACAACCAACCAACAAACTGAAAGCGATCTCAACATATGCCTTGTGAAGGTATGGAATGCTATTGATAGGTTATTAATCATACGGAAATCTTATTCTCCGATAAAATAAAACAGAACTTTTCCAAGCTGTAGCTGTGTTGATACTACTATATGAATGCACCCCATGGATACTCACAAAACAGAAAAATTTAGGTAGGAATTACACAAGAATGCTGTGTACTGTCTTGAGCAACACCTGTTGCTGTATGGCTATCTACCTCTCATCTCTTGCCCAGTCAGCTGGGGCTGTAGAATACACTGACTGCGCCTCTGCAGAGGGGTAAGACCCCCACACAACGAGTGTCCTGGATATGACACTAAACAATCTGATGGTGAGGTTCCAGCAGTGCTGGTGCTTTGGGGAATGCAGAGTACCCCTTCATTGTCATCGCTGCCAGGTCCACTCTGGCCCGGAGTGGTAGCACCTGATAGGGCCCTATCTATGGGTTAAATAGAACTAACAGCATACTTATGCTAAAATGAATTGAGTAAACTGAATAGCTTGAAATAGAAACGTTTTTGACAATTAAACCGTACTTACACTTATGCTTAACTGAATTATTTCAAATAGAACTGTTTTTCGACATTAAAACTGTATTTACACTTAACTGAATTATTACATATAACTGCTTGAATAGTTTGAAATGGAAATGTTTTTGACAGTTAAATTGTGTACTTATGCTAAACTGAACTGTTTTCAAGAGAACTGATTATTTATATAAAAATGGATTTGGCGTTAAATAACCTACAAAGGTTGATATGCCATAAAACCAACCAAACCAAACTACCTCTCATCTCACAAACCATCCAAGTAAGATGAGACATGTGAAACTCTACTGGAAAAGCAGGGATGAACTCATAAGTGATGTTCTCTTTTGGTCTCCTGCACATGGATATGTCAGTGTTTAGCAACCGGTAAAGACTTTTATATATAAGCTATGTGCAGACACAAGATACAGTTCAGTAGACCTGCCAGGAGTGATAGATGATAGAGGATGGCAAGACAGAGTTGAGGAATTTTGTGTTGTCAGTGCGACTTGATCATACACACACTATGAAAAAAAAAAGAGGCTATTAATGATTTTGTAAGCACACTATATCTATTAGCACCTTCTTTATGTGGGAGGGAAAGTCGCAGTTAATGCTTATAAATTAACAAACAATTATTTACACTAGCATCTGAAGATTAATTCATATTGTGAAACTGATAGTTATGCTATAAAGGACTTGTGATGACTGTGACCATTTTTAAAGTTTATTTTAATCATTGATTTGCAACTTTAAGTACATGAAAGAAATTGACATGAAAACCAAAATTTAGTAAAGTATTTATAACATATTAGTGTGTAGGCTTCATCAAATAAGGTTTTGGAAAATTTTCAGGGAAGAAATACTGGGAAAAAAGTTTTAAGCACAACTAAGGATCCATAACATTTGGCATTTCTACTTATGTTGTCATGTTAACCTTTGTTGGCAGCTTAGTTTTTTCAGTATTAAGATTAAAAAATTTCCAAATCATTACCTGAAACTCATACAGGGTAAAATATATTAAATAAATATTCCAAATTTTAGTTTTCAGATTATTTCTTCTATTTTGTTGGATATTTTATCCAATATATTTACTCACATATGTTGTATACATCTTATGTTCGGTGCAGAATATATAGTCCCCGTATTGCAGTGTAGCATTAAGGCAGTAGCTTAACCAAATGGCAATGAACAAATATGAAACAACAAATAAAAATAATATAAGGGAAAAGTAAAGAGTTCAATATTCCCCAGTAGCCTCGGAGTAAAAAAAGATTGATAATGTCAGATGCAAATACACATCTTAATTGTATGATAAATTCAAGGTAACTAAAGTCTTGAAGAAACTGCCAGTATGAGTCTTAAAGACTGGTGACATTGACAGTCAGGGATGGGTCTAAAATGAAAGAGGTGTAGAAGGGAAAGGAACTTTAAACTGGACTATTATTTGTATATTGTGTGTGTGTGTGTTAATTAAAGTAGAAGAGCCTTTACTGAAAATTCGTGGCTTTTTATTAAGCTTGAATGCTATTGGCATCAGTCAGAAGTATATAACAATTTTGATACATTCTGTAAATCTGAGAAGTTCTTATTTCAAGAACTGTTTGAACTATTGAATTCTTTATCATAGTTGATCCATTCTACTCTCACCTTCAAATGTTACAGAAAATGGTAACTTGCAAATGAAAGATCTTAGACTCTACAAAGTCCCATAGATTTTTGCAAAGTCTAACTTGGTTTAATGGAAGACCACAATAGTCAGGCAACAGTTGGGATCATACTGGTACAATGACCTAGATGACAAACCTGCTAACCATTACTTTTTAGTGGGTGTTTGATTATATAAATTTTTTTCTCCACACATGCAAATTGAGTGCATCATATTCAGAGTTGTGAGTAAAGTCAAAACAACAATAAAAATAATCACAAAGAATATTGCAGGGGAAAATACCAAGAACATGTTTACTTTAATGGCATGAAACTATTTTGAATCCTTGTACATACCATCTATACTTGTGTATAGATTGACCATTAACTTATGTATTCATCCAACACCTCCATAATGAACAGGATGTGATGCAGCATTGGTTTTTCAGTTAAGTTATAATTGGTGGAAGAGATGGAATCATGCCTTTCCTAAGAGCATTAGTGTGAACTGAAATACAAACAACCTCATCCAGGATTCGAGCTTCAGTTGCTGATTGCATTTCCTATGATAACTGTTATGCTAAATATGCTTCCTTATTGTAAAAAAAAAAATTATAAAAATTAATTTTTGAAGTCAAATTATGTTTTTAATATTTGACCTCTCCATGAGGATTTACAGTAACTAGTACATCTAAACTGTTGAGGCAGGGTTAGTATAATGGTTGTCATAAGAAATGGAATTGGTAACTTGAGTTCAAATTTTGGAAGAAGCTTTTTCTGTTCTTGTCATGCTAATGCCCTTTGGAAAAGCACAATTCCATTTCTGGAGAGTCTCCATGGCATAGTGGCTAACATACCAGACTGACATTGTAGTAAGTGAATTCAAATTCCAATCCTACAATTTCGTTCACTTTCAGACTAATACACTTGGGTAAAGGTATAAACCCTCTTATCCTTCACTCAGCTATGGATTAAATAGTATGACTACTCTTCGTCTACAAGGGTGACTTTTGCATTAAATAACCCCTGAAGGTTGATATGCCATTAAACAAAGAGACCAAAACTGATTCTATCTCTTGTCCTTTTAGCTATGGATAAATAGAGTAGGCTGGATTTTTTAGTCTTGATAAGGCAACTAGTCTAGAAAAGAAACTCTGAATTCAAGCCAGCTGTACTCTGATTAAAAATTGTGTCAAACCTGCTGATGGAGGGATTGAGTGAATACATACATCTAAGCTGTAGTATTATTTTTGAAAGCTGAAGACATAGAATATCTAACAGTTGGTTTACTTGTTTTACAATGAAGAAGACTCTGAATCTTACTGAAATATATGCTGTTGAATTGTTTTTTTTTGTTTTGTTTTTTTCCCACCCAGTAGGTAACAATGCCTTTTTTCTTTGACTTGCAGATTAGAGAGATGGAAGGGAATGCAATCAATATCTTCAGTGAAATGTTAGAAAAGCAAAAATTATTCATGGTTTCTAACTCTCTCCAGATTGGCTTTCAGCTTCTGTCTCTCCTTCCTGATGAACAATATAGCAAACTGTCACTTTTTTTCTTTTCCCTCCAAAGAAGTTTCTATAACAAAGCCCAAGTGAATGTTACAACTAGCTCATCACCTAGAAAATAAGTGTATCTGCATGGAAGATTGTCATCTCTTTTTGTATGAAAGAAAACGAATCTTTTCTGAAATAGATTTAAGGGGAAAAAAAGTACTGATTTCATTTTTTTTTTTTTTTTTTTTTTTTAATGGTCGATCATGAGAAGGAAGGTAAAAGCAAAAATGCTATGACTTAGATATACAAAATATTTTGAACTATTCATTGCTTGCATGTGATGTCCTTATTTACCATGAAACTTTGATAAATCTGCAAAGACTATTGAATATTTACATAAACATTTAGTATTTTCTTTTTTAAATATCAAAATATTGTTTTTGTTATGGAAAATTTAGACAGAAGTTGCATTGATTTGTCTTATAGAAATAGTTGGTCTACTATAAGTTAAACAAGTAGAATAATATTATTGAAGAGTTTCTGTGCAGACTGTTGATTCATTCACAGGTATGAATATCTCTGCACGCCCACATTTGTAGAGGGTTATAGACATGTAGATAAAGTGCACATCTGCCAGGGTTGGTAATGATAGTGGGTGATGGTATTAATATCTGCTAGTTTGTTTGTTTACAATCTACTGGAAGATTTACTTGATGTCCCAAGATGACTTCAGTAGACATGACATGATTCTCTACCCACTCCTTGTTTCTTTTTATATATCTGATCTACTTGTATTTATTACTAGCAATTTCCAGTGTCATCGATATGACACTAAATTATACCTAGTGGTGAGGCTCAAATTTCGCAGTTTAGAAAAGTGTGAAGTCACTACTTTAATCCTAGTAGTAATGGCAACAATCTTCACTGGCGTGGAAGTACCTGTTAAGATCCCATTTATGGGTCAAGTAGATCTGTTTGAGAAAATGAAGTATGTATTTACCCAACTCCTCTGCCCTAAGCAGGATGTGACACAAGGTCAATTTTTAAGCTGTGTACAACTGATTTGAATTCAGTTTTCCTTCTCTAGCTTAAACCAGGCTATAGAACTTAGTCTGCCCTACAAAAATAATGAAGTATTTACCTGTTTAAAATGATTGTGAAAATACATTTTTGTACTGTATCTGACTGGAAACCATAAACTGATTTTGGCATAGAATAACCCACAATGTTGATGAACCAGCAATTTCCAATAACAAATGTTCTCTTTATCTGATTTTATTATTGGACTGTCAATGATCAACCCTAATTATTTTTGAATGAAATAGATTTCTAATGTTCAACTGGTGAATTGTGCTCACAGGATATCAATACTATCTTAAATTGGAGGTGCTCATGGTGTATGATTGTCATAGGAAATAGACATTATGACCCAAGTTCAAATCCCAGACAAAGTTTGGATTTTATATAGCACTAAAAACCTTGGAAGGTATGAATCAAATCATTTTCTCAACAGTTATGAGTAAATACTAGGCTAGACTTGGCTCTTAAACTTTGGTATGGCAACAAGTCTTGGAGAAGGAAACTCTGAATTCAAACCTATTAAACTACACTTAAAAAAAAATGGACCTTGTGTCACATTTTGTGTGTGTGCCTCAACCAATCTGTTTTAAGGTGAAAAAAAATTTCTAAATAGATCTGTTATAAAAGGATAGTGGAGAAACTTGTAGAGCTTTAACTCTTTTGACCGCTTTAGTTCCTTGTTCCTCAAATACCCTTTACTTGAGTTCATAAAATCTAACAAACATTTAAGCTTTAGTTCAGAGCACTGATCTCCATTGTGGTGCCACATGTGTTGTGACAGTTATTGTCATTGGATATGGACGTGGTGAGCCGAGTTCAAATCCTAGACAAGGCTATTTGTGTTTCCCTTCATGCTACTGCCCTTGGGAAAGATCTAATCCATCTCTTCTCCCTTCAACTACTGGTAAAATAGTAAGACAAAGTGGGCTTTTTAGTCTTGGTAAGGTAACCACTCTAGAAGGAAAACTGAATTTGAACTTGCTGAACTCAACTTAAAGCAGGATGTGACACAAGGTCAATTTTCAAGTGGAGTTGGGGATTGTTCCTTGCTACATCTTAGTTGGAGAGATGCCCACTGCTAAGTAACCCTCTCATTGCTCAGAGATAGTATGAAGGGGAATTACTTGGTATGGCATCCTGATGGCCTTAAAAGTTTATAGAATGTAAGGATCTGATTCTTCTATTTATTTATTTAAAAATAATTTTTTTTATAACCAAAAACAACTGAAAATATTGATACCTACTCATAGTCCTTTTTCTCTTTCTCTTATTATTGTAGTCACAAACCCTAAAAAATACTTACCTGATGCAAGCGCAATCCTGCTAGGTGGGTGAGAAAACAATATTAGCTAAATTCCCGGAATCCCCCCCCCCCCGCTCACTCAGTCAATACCTGCTTAGCAGAGCTGAGTTTATTCTTTAGTGCGTGAGGTAACCCGAAATGCGACCAAGCATTTTTGTGATTGCCACCGTGTGTGAGCCCCCCACCCCCACCAACTATAAAATGACTTCATGCCAAATCTAACTTGGTGGAAAGTAAATAATTAATACAATTGGCATTATAAAAATATATATCTAACTTTGAAGCCATAAATAAATGTTTTTTATATATTAAAAATTGGTTAAATGTCTGACTAAATCCCTTCTCCTGTATGCATTTATCAGTGATAGTTGAATCAAAGGGTATTTTGTCTGTCAAGAAGGGTAACACCCAAGCTAGTTCCCACCAAGAAATAAGTCAGTAGGTGGGAAGCAGGTGCTTGGGTAAACCTTCTCAATTAACAATAATCAGCCATTTATGTGAATCTTTACTGCTGACTTTAGAGACTTTACTAATTTTTCCTTATGGGCTCTATAGAATTTCTTATACTTAGATTATCTCTCTTGGGTCAGGGATACATAAATATAGGGAAGTGTGTGTGTGTGCGCACGCGTGTTATTAAATTCTCTGTTAGGGAGGTTGACTTGAAATGCACTTTCTTGTCCTGTCAGCAGGGCTTAGAATATACTAACTGAATTCTCTGCAGAGAGGTAAGACCCTTGCAAAATAAAGTGATGTCCTGGATATGGCACTAAACTACATCTGATAGTGAGGCTCCTATTCTGGAGAGGGTGGAATCACTCCTTCATTGCCATTACTCTTAGGCCCACTCTAACTTGGAGTGGTGGTAATTGTTAGGGTCCCATATATAGGTCAAATAGACCTGTTTAAAAAAATATTCCTATTTAATAGGACTGTGTGCAAAAAACTCGTGTACAAAATATGAATGTACAACTGTTAACCTCCAGACATGAAATAATAACCCTAGACTGGCTGACGTGTTAAAATAGATCAATCATTGAAATGCAGTTTCATAAAGACTAAGTGTTATGGTAATTTACCCAAGGATGCATGAACTCTCCCAGCTATAAATAGCAGCAGGTACTGCTCTTAGGCTGAAGGCAATATTCCAGCAGACAGCCCTGACAGTCAGACCAAAACAGTCATGCCGGTAACCCTCTGATTTGTATATGTTGTATTACTGTTCTTTGTTAATATATTTATTTAACTCGATTCCTTTCTTGTGTCTTTATTTCTGGCCCCTAACAAGGCCACAATAACTTGGTGACAAGGATCCTTGAGGACCCCAAAAGGACTATATGGAAATTGTCAATATTGGCTCAATATTGGATGCACACAATTCTATTTTCCTCACACTTTGTCAAGTACTGTTTAGTAGAACAATCCAGAAAAGGAAACCGAATGAAAGAAAAAAAAAATTCTTTTTCATTACTCTTTGTTCTACTCAACAGTACTTGGCAATCCTGAAAAGGAACTTGAACAAAAAAGTCTGACACTTAAATTGGACATGAGCTGCTAAACTACGAGAACCCTGTTTTAATTTAAAAAAAAAAAAAAAACCACCCATGATTCCCCTGAGTAAGTAAGAAATTAAAGTTTGTTTTTTTTTTTTTTTTTTTTTTAATTTAAAAAAAAAAAAGTTTTTCTCCTATTAAATTCTATTTCGGTTTAATCCTAAGAAAGGCACAAACATAGACGAGTTTAAATCTGCCTTGCTCAATTTTAAGTTCCAATAAGAACAGCAAAAAAAATGGAAGAGAAACAACTTGAGCAGTAAAAAGAATGGATCAACTCAAACTGGATATACAAAAAGAATGGCTTGAAATTCAAAAACAAACAGAAATCAAACAAAAACTTGAAGAAAACCTATGTCAAACTCAACAAGAGCAAAGAAACTTGCTTGAACTGACCAACAGGTGACAAATTAGTGAAAACAAAAATGAGTTCTTATAAAACACGATCTGGGATGCAATAGACAATTTTATATATTCTCTGGATGAGGATATAACCTTCACCTCCTATTTTAGAAAATTTGAGGATTTATACATCACAGATTGTACAAATTGGGCAGACTCTAAGAAAGTTTGCCTACTACTTCGAAAATTAGGCACCAAATTTGTGAACTATATCTTATTTTGGTAAACAAGTGAACTGGTATTTTCTGAAGCGGTTAAACTTCTTACAGAACTTTTTAGTCCTAAAACTTCACTCTTTCATAAGAGATGGAAATGTATGAATCAGAAAGGATAGTGAAGATTACACTACATTCACATCAGCCATGAACAAGCATTGTGATGATTTCAAACCGTCAGGATTGAGTGCAAATAATTTTAAGTGTTTGATATTTGTTCAAGGACTCATTTCAGCTAAAGACATTGAAATTAGACGTAGAGTTCTGAATAAATTGTACCATGAGCCAAACCTTACTCTCCAACAAATAGCAGAAGACTGTCAGATTTGTAAGCATACCCCAAGATTCAAAAACATTGAGGAATCTGGTATAGCACACATAAGAAAGGTATGTCAAAGAAAAAAAAATCTAATTCTCCCTCTAAATCAAACCAATACAAAAAGAAACAAGACAACTTGCCTCCTAACCCATGTTCTGGTTGTGGGTCGCTACATTGGTAAAAGCAGTGCCCTTACTGGAATAAGTGCCTAACTTATTGCCATGTCAGACATAAGAGCTCACACTGCCGAGCAAGAAAAAAGGTTAATAGTTGTGTAAAAAAAAAAAGCACAATCAGATGAGCAAGACAGGTTAAACATTAGGAAATATGTGCAAGTACAAATTCTAAAAAACAAAAATCAAAAATAAAATAAAATTACAGTTGGATTGTGGGTCAGATTTGACAATCATAAATGTACACACTTGGAAAAAGTTAGGAAAACGAACCTTGCTAAGATCTAATGAAATGAACAGGTCTGTGACAAGGGAGAAAATCAAGTTGAGGGAGAACTTATCACAAATGTAACTTTTCAAGGAAGGACATTAAAACTAAAAACGTTAATATTAAAGAATACAGAAAATTTATTCGGCACTGACTGGATGGAGAAATTTAAGTTATGGGACATGCCAATTAATTCATTTTGCCAAAAATCTGACCATCGAGGCAAAGAATTTAAGATTTAAAAGAAACTTTTCCGGAATTTTTTTTCTGGGGGCCTTGGTTGGTGTAATAAGATGACTACAAAATTAGAGTTAAAAGATGACATCCAGCCAGTGTTTTTTTAAGGGGGGATGCCCTTTGCTTCTTTACCACAAATAAATGAAAAACTCAACAGACTTGAAAGAACTAGGGTCTTGTTGAAAATTGAGTACAGTCAATGGGCTTCACCGACTGTCTATATGAAAAAGTCAAAGGAGATCTGGGTCTGCTCAGACTTCTCGACGAGGTTTAATGCTGCACTCGAAAACTATCACTATCCTTTACCAAGCCGGGAAAAAAATTTTGACGAAACTAAATGGAGGAAATGTTTTTCTAAAATCAACCTTGGTTATCTTCAAATACCAATGGAGGAAGAATGTTCTCAGTTGCTCTGTATCAACACCCATTGTGGGTTGTAAAAATTTGGATATCTTCTGTTCAGGGTCAAGGTGGTGCTAGCAATCTTCCGAGTGATGGACACTATGCTGAGTGACCTTGACTTCGCGGTTGCATATTTGGACAAAATATTAATGTACAATCAAAATGTAGAACATGTTCATAAACTCTTAAAAATTCAGGAGTACAGTTTCAAATTGAAAAAATCCAAATGCGGCTTCTTTATGGAGAAGATTAAATACTTTGAACTCATTATCAACAAAGATGGCAGAAGGCCAGAACCACAATGGGCTACTGCAATCAAAGACATGCCAGGTCCCGAAAATGTCTCTGCTTTACAAAGTTTCTTAAGACTAGCAAACTACTACCAAATGTTTATTCCTAATATGCACAACTTACGTGCTCCTTAAACAAATTTCTGAAAAAAAACAAAAAAAACAAGGACTAGGAGTGAACACCTGAATGCCAGGAAGCATTCATCAAAATGAAAGAAGTCTTGACCCATTATAACCCAGACCTGGTCATAATAGTTGCCAACGATACCAGCTCATATGGCATGTATTCTGCACAAGATACCAGATAGATCTCGCAAACCAGTTGCTCACATGTCGAGAACACTTCTTCCTGCCGAAAAGAACTACTCCCAAATTGAGAAGGAGTCATTAGGGATTATTTTTGCTGTAATGAAGTTTCACCAGTACATTCACGGTAGACACTTCACATTGCAGACGGACTATAAACCATTACATAACATCTTCAGTTCTAAAAAAGGCCTGCCTATGCATACAATAAAGAGACTGCAGGGATGGGAAAGAAGTCATGGATATCATTTACGATACTTTTGACATGCCAATATCACAAGCTGCCCCCCCCCCCCGGAACAACGCCATTTAAAGAGGAAAAGGAAAATGACAGACTTTATGATTGATAAACCAAAGAGCAAAAGGTATTGAGACTCCTGCAGAGTTAATACTTAAGAGAGGGATGTTATGGTAATTTACCCACGGACGCATGAACTCTCCCAGCTATAGATAGCTGCAAGTACTGCCCTTAGGCAGAAGGCAATATTCTAGCAGACAGCCCGAAACAGTCACTCTGGTAACCCTCTAATTTGTATATGTTATATTACTGTTCTTTAATATATTTGTTTAACTCAATTCCCTTCTTGTGTCTTTATTTCTGGCCCTAACAAGACCGCAACTAAGTAAACAATTAAGTTGCATTTTGTAGAGACATGAAAATTGTTTATTTTTGCTTAATGATTTTTTTATTTGGAGGTGCTCGTGGTGTAGACCTGGAGAAGGATGGGCTCTGCCTAGTTATTCCTTTTTAAGACATGCTACATGAGTTGCAACTCCATGACTAAACCAGGTTACAGGACCAGTGATGTTCTAAAAAGATTTGTATACATTTGTTATTAGTCCTGACTATAAATCTTTTTGTATTAGGAGCTTGCTGTACTGTAAAGTTTAACAAACTAGTCTTGTATATTGTTCAGAAATTCTTATGGGATAACCTATAAGTACTTCTAAATTAAGCTTAATGTCCGTCCCTCATATTGCTATTGTTATATGGCCATGATAATTACTAGGTGTATTTAAAATACATATACAGTATCACCCATAAATAAGTGACTGTGCCTGACTAAGCTTTGTAAATACAATATCACATATAAATAAGTGCACCCCCTAACAATCTTTTTTTTTTTTTTTTTTTTTTTATATAAAAACTTAATTTTCTTTTAAACTAAAGATCCCAGGATTTTATTTCTCGTGGGTCATATAATCAAAATAGATATTAGGTATTATTTGTAACCAAACTCTATAATATTGAAACTTATCTCAAATGGGAATATATATAACAGTCCAAAAAGTTTGTTGCAATGCTGTAGTCTTGTAATAGATAATACTTCATAGTCTCCATTTTTCACTTTACAATATTTCACAAGAAATAATAAAATCTGGAGACTTAACTCTTCATGAAATATATATACATCTTTGGCACAACCTTCACTAATTTATTCTCTCCACACATTGTGGATTGCAATGCACTCGGTTTTGGCCACTGTACTCTCCAGTCTTCTTTAGGGACTGAGTACCCTTCAGGGAATTGTAATAAATACAGCCACCAAGATGAATAGCAATAATTATTCTCTGCAATGTGCAGAGAATAATTATGCATTATTACTGAAATGTAGATGGATATCACCACTGATTTATCTAATGTAACAAATTGATTCTCTTTTCTGTGTATTTGAACAAATAGAATTTTAATGGTTTAATGACATATATTTGATATATATGGATAAACAGGACTTGACATTAAATAACCTACAATGCTTGATATATGATTTGTAAAAGCATTATGTTGATAACATTTTTAGATGAGACTGAGCTCACTTTTTGTACACTGTTAAATGGTTTCAAGTATTTCTATCTAATACAAATAATTCTATTTACTGTTAATCATTTGTTTAAACAAAGTTAAATGGTTTCAATTATTGCTATGTAATAGTAACAATTCAACATCAGTCATTTGTTTGCACACATTTAAATGGATATACATGATTTGTAAGTGACTGGTTTATAGGTAATTTCATTTCTGAATGAGTTAGAACTAATCTGCACATTAATCTTCCTACACAGTTAGATAGCAATAATTGAAACCATTTAACATTAATTCTATTCAATATCAATCATTTGTTTGCAGGCAGTGAAATGGTTACAAATATTGCTATTTAACACTAATTATTCTATTGAACACCATTCATTTGCACACAGTCAAATGGTTACAAGTATTGCTAGATATCATTAACAATTCAAACATCAGTTATTTGTTTAAACACAGTTAAATGATCAGACAGTTCTATTTGCCCCATTGATATAACCCTATCAGGTGCTGCCACTCTGAGTCAGTGAACCTGGGAGCAATGGCAATGAAGAGGTACTCCTCATCCCCCAAAGCTCCAGGACTGGAACCTCATCATCAGATTGTATAGTGTTATATCCAGGACACTCATTGGGGGATGTCTTATCCCTCTACAGAGATGCTGTCGGTGTATTTTCCAGCCCCAATCAACTGTGCTGGAATAGAATTTAGAGCTGGGAAGAGAGGTCTGTCATGATTTTTAATTATTGAAACTAGGAAATAAAGAAAAAGATATTCTTGGTAATTAAGTTATAGTTCTATTCCTACTTAATATCTTATAAATCATTGAATAAATTTCTCAAACTATAAACAACTGCTGTATTTCAAGGTCCAGACATTCTGTAATATATCTATAAATTGCTCTAAGTTAATTTAAAGTTTCATTTGTCACTTATCAAAGATTACTCTGGTAGTCTCTGTTATCCTTTGTGTTAATGTTTATTAAAATTCTATTCATCTCATTTCATTCTCATCTGTACCCCCAATCACTCTCACTCAAAAATGTTTGTGGATGTTGGTGTCAATTGTGAATAACTCTTCTCTTACATATTAACTCACCTCTGTTACATATTAATGCCTATTGCATTGTGGGTAAATAAACTTTTCCATATTTTTAAGGCCAATGCTTACACAGGGTCTTTAGTGAAAATGATTGAGGTATTTTCTATGAAAAATACCTTGAATATTTTTTTAGTTGTTTGATCTGCCTGATGCTGAACCATGTTTCATGCAGCAATTTTAAAACTCTTTGGTATCATTTGAAACCAATTTGTAATATCATATATATGTAGTGAACGTCAAAATTTCAATGTACAAAACTTGTCTCTCTTCCTCCTTCTTGGCACCGTTTCATAATTATTATAACAAAAACCTTCAGTCATCATAATTCCTAAATGGAGACGAGAGAGATCACCACCCACCATGCTCAACAATGATGTCCTCCAGCTCACAAAAATTTAACAGTACAAATTCTGCAAAACAACAGATGGTAAATCCTAATTATCTGCTGAAATATACATCCCACTCTATTTCAAGGCTGGAACATACTTAGGAGTATAAGTTCACCATCCAACTTACCCATTTGGACTTGAGATTTGGGTGTGGTATCGGTTCTAGCCTCAAAGAACACTGTAGGTAGTTCTCACCTGCTGGCTGAATAAAGTTTAGTTGAATATTTCTGGTAAGTTTTCTTTTATTCTGGGTGGTAGTGTTTTTTTAAGTATCTCCAGAAATGGTATTCTATTCTATGAATTGTTCAGACCAGAATTTTTTTTTTCTCTCTTCTTCTTCTTCTTGCAAAGAGTAATAATTCAGTTTAGACTGAAAAGAGATACCTGGTTAAAGGTACTAAGTAGATTAATATAAACATATTACTAAAGTTCATATTGTGTGTAACAAGGAACCAACAAAAAAACAAGTATGACATTCTTAGTGAAGAAATTTCCAGCCCAAAGTGGGACTTGTTGGTTGGTTTTACAGCATGTCAACCTTTGTTGTGGGTTTGGGTTTCTTTGTTTTAATGGCATATCAACCTTTGTAGGTTATTTAATGCCAAATCTATTCTCCTAGAAGAACAGTGGTGATACTATTTAACCCATAGCTGGGAGGATAAGGGGGTTCATACCTTTCCCTAGGGTATTTGCCCGAAAGTGAACGTAATAGCGCGACTGGAGTACGAACTCGCTTACTACGATTTCACAGTCCATCGCTTTAACCATTACACCACGAGGACACCCCCCCTCTGTTGTGTTATTTTATGCCAAAGTTAGTTTAACAATTATGGAGTACAAAAATGTATTTTCACAAACATTTGAAATAAGTAAACACTCGTCTCAAACTGATCTATTTGACCTATGCAGAGGGCCCCTAATAGGTATGACCACACAGATCCGTGAACCTGGGAGTAATAGTAATGAAGGGGTGACTCTACACTTCCAGATGCCGGTTTTTAAAAAATTCAAGACTAAATCATAATTTTTGAGTTGTACATTTGCTCTGAACACATTTTTCTCTCTATAACTGAGATATCTATGAATTGTTAATTAGAACCTTCTTATTAAATTGAATTATCAATATAATCATGGACTTCTGTTATGTGCTCACATTGTATTTAACTCAAGGTGTTATATCAGCATATCTTTTCTCAGACAGTAGTTACTTGCTGTTTCATCTTTTGTTGTGACTCTATACTATTTCATTGGGATAAATAACACTGAATCCTTTTGATGTGCGCATAACTTTATTAACTTCATGAGGTCTTCACACACTACCCAGTTTGTGAATTTGGGGAGCCAGTCAGATCTGAAATGGAATTCATCAGCCATTCATTTTAATGGTTCACAAGTAAAATAAAGTTTCACTCAGTCAACTGACTGAGATTATCCAATCACTGCCAAGTTCTCAACTCCTCTTAACCTATCAATTACTCTTAGTTGGCATTAGTTAAAATCTTTTAAAATTCATCTATGCTACCTTTCAAATAATAGATACCACTATATATGTTTGGTGTAACCTTGGTTTAACTCAGTTTAGAGTTTGGTTTAACTCAGTTTATAGTTAGACGAACCAGACACGCGGGACACTGCTGGAGAAGCAAGGACGAGCTCATAAGCGATGTACTCCTGTGGACCCCCACATATGGATGTGCAAAAGCAGGACGACCAGTATGAACTTACATACAGCAACTATGTGAGGACACAGGATGTAACCCTGAAGACCTGCCGGAGGCGATGAATGATAGGGAGAAGTGGCGAGAGAGGGTCAGGGATATCCGTGCTGGCGGCGCGACATGATGATGAGTTTGCTTATGTAATCTTTTGTTAGACTGATGTAAGTAGTTTCTTTCATGCATCCTTTGCTAAGGTTTCCTTGTTATTATTTTGGTTTTATTTCAAAATAGGCAATGTGCTCTTTTCTTTTATGTATGTTCTGTCATGCTCAGGTTCATGGTGCTACCTTTGACTATTATTGTTCAAATCTAATTTTTTTCTTCGACCTTTTACTTTACCTGTCACCTAAACCAGTATAGGGTTGTTAAGGGCATTAAAGATTACTGAAAATGGATCCTCTCTCTTTCTGTTCTTGACCTGTGACACTTTCTGAGATTCATTGATACTCAGATCCATCCACTTTTTAATGCTGTCTTTTGTTGACTTCACTTCCTGTCCTGCAGAATCCTGTTTACAAGTTCATCTGATCTTATGTACTCACATCTAAAAAGGTGCTCTGAGCATAATGGTTATCATCAGAGGAAGTAAATCAGTATCTTGAGGTCAAATCCTGGATGGAACAATCTGTTTCATTTTGTACTAATACCTTTGGAGAAAGGCATGTATTTTTTAACTTCCCTCAACTATAGGTAAATAGCAGACTGAGTCTTTTAAACTTGATAAGGTAACCAGTCTACAAGAAGAAAAACTGAATTCAAATTAATAATACTCTACTTAAGAATTGACCTGGTGTCATATTTTGCCTGTTATAGAGGGGTTGGGTAAATACATACTCGCATTAAAAAGGAAGAATCAATTTCAACTCTACACAAATATAAACTGGGATCTTCACATGGTGTAATGGTTGGTAAGTCAGGTTAGTAGACCATTGCCAGTGAGTTTGATTCTCACTTGGTTCCCCATACTTCTGACCTTGTGCCAAGCTAAGCGTAATAAATATTGAGGTTATTATAGGGCCTTATGGTTTGTTAGATCTTTTGGTAGACTTCTACAGAATTATAATTCAAGTTTTTGTTTGGTTTATATGTTTAATCAACTCCTTATGGGGTATTTAATACTGAAATTTAATACCGTTGTAAATGTTTGATTTTAATCATAACTATATTTTCAAAGTTCCATTGCATTTTTTAAGAACTATTTTTATTAATCTAGAATCATTTGTTTGCACACTGCCATATCAACTATTCTATCTAGTACAAATAATTTCAAGTCTTCAAATCTGATGTTAATAATTCTGGATCAATTGTCTGTATTTACATGGCTTCACGTATTCCTATCCAATAAGAAATTTTCAAACAGTTCTATTTGAATGATAGATGGGATCCTGAAAAGAACTACCCCTCTTAATCAGAATATAAATGAAGGAGTATTCACTTCCTAGAACTACAGCCTCACTAATTTTAATTCAAGTAAAGAATAATTAAATATCTTAAAATTTATAACCTTATTTTCTCATTCTGCTGAAATTTCTTTTGTTTTATAGTATCATATTCAAATATTACTTTTATTTTTCTTTCTCCTAGTATCTTAGCTTGGGGGAAATCCATTTCTTGACTGCCTGTATCCTTTCTCATGATTATAATTCTATCTGATAGCACAAAGGAACTCGCTTATTACTTTTTAAGCAGGCTGTTTGCCCTTTCAGTGGAACCCCTCCAAAGATCAGGTGTGAGTTTACCACACTGGCTCTACTCTTAGAACACTTTCCTATTCATTCATACATATAGCTTCCGGGTGGGGGTTAATATATACCTTTCTACACATCTATGTACCTGATAACCTACTTTATGCCAGACCTTTCCCTTCTCAAACCAAATGAACTACTGTTAAGTAATATCTGAATATTTTGTGGAATTGATATTTCTGTTAGTATCAAGCCAATAGTAATATATCTAAGCTATTTTTTCACAATTCCTATCATGTTTTATCTTCTGAGTAATTACTGTTTGTGATAAGTAAATTTTGAACCATTAAGATAGAAAAAAAAATAGGGATGTTGATTATGGGTAGATGAATGATTTAATAGTGTATTTACTAGCTGAAATATGCTTTTATCAGGAATTGACACAAAAATCCAAAATCAAATTTTTTTTCAGAAACTGCGCTTTCTAATCTGAAAAATTGAAAGAACTCAAGTTAGATTATATGTTCAGTGCATCAGTGTTTGTTTAAAAAAAAAGTTATACTGCTGTACTGTATGAGTTATATTTATTTGAAACAAATGACCACTTTCAAAAAAATGAAATAAAAAAGGTGATCTTGTTAGTCTTAAAAAATTTTTTTTTTTCTTTTAAACCCACTGAATAGTTTTTTGGTTTTGGTTTTTTTTGTGTGTGTGTGTTTTCTCCAATTTCTGCACATGTTATCATGATTTAGTATTTAATATCTACAAGACTACTGCTTGTGTTAAAATAGATCTATGCATCTTAGGTTACTCTTTTTAATTTGAAGTGGAAGGAGTACCTTTCTTAACCAGCAAATTATTCATCATTTGCATCTGATGAGAAATAAAAGCTAAGAACCTATAATTTACACCACTTCCCCTTTGTTTTATAGACTCTATATAAAACTCTTGAATCTTTCAATCATATTTTATCTATCTGCATGTTGATGCTCTGACAGGTTTGAAATATACATAAATAGCTCTATTTTGTTACCAATGCTATTTAAATATTCTTGATGATTAACATTATCTTTCTTAATGATTTTTAATGCACAACATTGCAAATTTCAGTATTCAGTCACTAAAGCCATGTAAAATTCTTTTTGATATTTTTTTTATTTGCCACCAGGTATATTTAGTTTAATACAGAAAAGGATTAAAGTTGGAATGGTAGCATGGTGGTATTTAAGTTTCAAATGCAATCAGTATTAAAATAAAATCTTCATTTTTCTACTTCTACTACTGCCAGAATTTGATGTCATTGACTATAATAGTCATTAGAATGACATTTTTTTCTTTTTAATTATATAGTTTTACTTCTTCCTGGAATAATAGTTCCATTTGCAGATACATTTCATGCAGTAACTGTAAGAATTATGGGACAAAATTACCTAGTTATCAGTAATATTATCTTATCAGTAATATCACAGGTTATATAGACTAGTTTATCAAACCTGTGGCTGATCTTGCTTCTCTGCAGAGAGGCAATCAATGTATTCTACAGCCTCAGCCAACAGGGCAGGATTATTTGGCACTGGGATAAAAATTGCAGAACCTGTCATGTTAACATTCACTTAAATATAGTTTGATTCTTCTGTTTGGTATCACTAAATTTAAGATTGGACACTTTTAATGCCCAATTATAAATGCATATCCACAGGAAAGTTTAAAATTGATATTTAATTCTAAATTCATGTTTGTTATAGACAGCATTTATCATCATATAATACTGCTAGCACAGATTTCCCTGTCTTTCTCTCCCTATTTGTCTCCATCTTTCATTGATTCCAGCAGGTCTTCAAGACTACATCCTGTGTCATACAGAGCTGTTGTAGATAAGTTCTTGTTGGTCTGCTAACACTTGCATGTCTGTGTGATGGGGTCCATAGAATGTTGCTTATAAGTTTGTCTTTGTTTCTCCAACAGTGTTCTGCATCTCTTGTTCATCTTATTTGGATGGTTTTAGAGATGGGGAATATTCATAACTTAGTCATACAAATGTTTTTCAATTAGTTATGGCTTGTACATTTTATCATTTGCTTAGAAAAAAATATACCCCCCCATTTTTTTTTTTTTTTTTTTTTTTTTTTTTAAAGAATGGTTTTCTATAGATTTTAAATTATATTTGATAGTTTATAAGACTTTTTCATTTATATTTAACATTAGTGCATTAGATGAGGTATAAGTAGGCTAGTTAAGCATTTGTTCAAATAAGGACAAAAGATATTTTGAGTCACTTAATTTTTTTAGAAGGTAAGGAACAGGTATTTCAATTTGAATGCCGACCTAGAAAGCACAAGAAACATCTGAAGTAGTCCTACCAAGACCATGGAAATTTGGACATGTTTTTTTTTTTTTTTGTCAGAAAACACTGAGTAATATACATTTTAATAATACAGGACAAAAAGAAATAATTACAAACTTGTATATATTCTATTTTTAAAAAAATTAGGAATACAATAATCCTTTTTTAATGTAAAATGACATTTATCTTTTACCATTTTTCTGTTTAGCTCTAACAAGACATTTTATATCACTGGGTGTGATAAAATTTAAATAGGGTTACTCATAACTAAAGCCAATTTCTGGCTATTAGTTCAGTTTTTGTTTACAAACATTGAATTTCAAAAATAATCAGTAGGTTTTATTAATGATAAACACCTATACTGTAGGATAAATAAAACAATTTGTAGATAATACCCAGACAGAACTGTAATAATAGGGGGGAGACTGGGCAACTAAAAATGCAAACAAAATACTAATCAAAATTGATATAAACTATATTTGCAATAACAGCTTTCACATTTTCATATCTGCTCCTGTCCTCATATTGTATAAAGTTTGTCTCCTCATATTTCATTAATTAACACAAGTAAAACCATTGTGTTTTATGTAGTTATTCAGAGAAATAAGTCCTATTATACGGTATATAAGGACTGTATCAAATAACTGTCTATATGATTCTTGGTATGGTTGGGTGAGGTTAGTAGTACCAAAGTCTTGGACTCGAACATTCTCTTTTCATTACATCAAGAAACTTTTATTCCCATCAAAATAAGTGTTTTGTTTACCATCTGTTCTCTGCAGTCAGAAGGCCTGGGGTGCTGCAAAGTAGGTCAACTGGATAGATGTCAATATTGTTGCTATCAGTTGCACAGATAGAAGCCTAACTTAGTAACTTGCTTATCTGAATCATAGAAACTTGTTTTCAGATTAAGTGATAACTGCAGTTGCTGTAGCTAGAACTCTTAACTTGTCATCTACACTCAAGCCGACATTGATGGCATTGAGGTGCAAAGTATGTCCTCCAATTCACATTTACATACAATTAAGTACAGTATAAAACTGACTTGGTTTTCTGCAAATTTTGGGGGGTTTGGGTGTATGTGTATCTTGTCAGTTTATAGATTTTAAAAGTATCTAAGAGTTTGTACTTTTTGCCTTGATATAAAACGAATTGCCTTTTCAACAACCACTTACATTTTTCTTTTTGATCGGCATGTCTCCTAAAATAAAAAAAAAATCAGAGGTGGGTGTGTCTCTATAACATAATGGCCAAAGTGTTGGAGTGTGGCTTTGAAGTAAAATAAAAATCTGGTTACTGTGAAATTTGTTTAAGTTTAAAATTTTCTTCAAAATCATAATTACTGGGCAAAATTTCTTAAAAATTTTTCAGTTTAAGTGTTTAAAAGGAAATTTGTTCCAGAAATTATAAGTAGTACCGTTTTTAATAACATGATAGTTTTGCTAAGAATTATGATTTACTGTTAATGAATATTTGTTTATTTACCAGTGATATATCGTGATTAACTAAATTGTTTTTTGTTTTTTTTTCTTTTTGTTTCAGGTAAGTCCCACTTTATCTCCACATTGGATGGATTATTTCTGTAATTATCTGGATAAAATGGTATCAAAATGGAGTTAGATTACTGGTTTGATTTTTTTTTTTTTTTTTTTTTTTTTTTTTTTTTTTCCCTCTCTCTCTCTCTCTCTCTCTCCAAATTTGTCTTTCTATTTATTTGAAAGTTATCATTGGATATTGAATATCTCATTATCCAAAAAGATAATGGTGCTAATTATTCTTAAAGTCATATCTTTATTCAATTATTTTTATTCCTATTTTTGTTGATGGCAAAAACATTTTATTACTCTTGACATATTTTATCCAACTAAGCTCTGTTCTGTACATGATGGATAAAATTAACTCTGGAATAAACAGTTCTATATAAATGATATTTAAGAAATCTTTAATTTCTTTTCTATTTATTTCTTAATAGTGATTATTATTGAAGTGTATTTTTTGGAGGGTGGGTAGATGGGTTTAACCTCATCTATCTTTTTTTTGTGTATGTGTTTGTATATAAGTAAATACATCCTTTGATTATCTTACATATAAGAAATACAAATAAATGTTGCATAAAAAAGTGTTTGGTGCTATTATGACAGAGCAGTTGTTAAGCCTAAAAATAACTGAACTTTTAAAGTTTGATGTAGTGTGCACAATCATCAGATGGAAATATGAGAAAATATATTTTAGGTTTTATACCTACTCAGTCATAACATCGAGCATTTTTTTTAATGTAACACTTTGATTATTTGTATTTTTTAGATTACTATAATATTACAGATAGCTAACTTTTCTTATATTTCTATCTGATGATTGTGCACATCATATAAAACTATAATAGACATTTAGTGTTTATAATTGTATTTTGTCGGTTTTTCGTATGTCTGTGTATCTGACATTATGCAACCAATAACCCTATGATTATAGTAGTACTCTAGTCATGCACAATATACATATTTACCCAACTCCTCCATCATGGACAGGATGTGACACAAGGTCACTTTTTAAGTGGCGTAAAGCATGTTTAAATCTAGTATTTTTCTTCTAGACTGGTTGCCTAAAAAATCATATACAATGTATTTGGACCAAGTAATTAAAGATGTCAACTACAAAGCTGTTTATGCAAATGATTTGTTTATAGTCTTGAATGTTTGTATAGTACCAGCTAGACTTTCTAGATGAGCTAATAATAGAAAAATGATGCACCAGTGTGCCATTGATTCTCTTAACACATTTACTTAGGTTTTGAATTTAGTTTTCCCATTTACCTTGATCAGTTGCTTTACCAAACCTGAAGTGCTCAGTTTGTCCTATTTACCCTTATCTTGGGGTAGAAGAGATGGATTCAGGATTCATGTATTTCCCAAAGCCATTAATACAAAATGAAATGCAAATAGCTTTATTCAAGATTTGAACTCAGCTTGTCAAATCCATTTCCTCTAATGATAAACATTATGCCAGGGGAAAGTTCCTGTGGCGTAGTGGCTAAGTGCCTTAAGTGCAGGAGTGGGACATTGTCCTAATTGAGTTTGAACTCCAGTTATGCTATTCCATTTACTTTTGGACTAATATCCTTAGAGGTACAAACTCCCTTATCCCTTCCTCCTAGTTATGGGTTAAATAGTACTACTACTGTTCTTCTACAGGGATAGCTTTTGCATTAAATAACACATGAAGGTTGATATGCCATTAAATGAAACAACCAAGAACAATCATTTCAATTACCATAATTTTATGTTCAATAATTATCTCTGAAGATGAAGTTATACTGCATGACATTTTTAATTGTTGGATATTTATACAAGACTTTAATTATTTTTTTTTATAGGATTACTTGTGTTATTGTAATTTCAAATGGCAGCAATCATATGCACAATTTCTTTGGAATATGCTTGTCTTCAAGAAAAGAACATAATGGGGTTGGATTTATATAGTTCGCTATTAATTCTGCGACATTGTGACTGGATGAAATTTCAATAAGTAATTCTATAAATTATAAAAACCAAAATTATTTCCCTTATTTGCTTTCTGCCAAGATTTTTTATGGGATTTTCTTACAGATTTAATGGATGTAGTATATCCATCTAATAGAATGAAATGGAGTGCTCTAAATTTGAAACCCAATTTTTTTTCTTTTTCTTTTCCCCTACTCAATATTAACTTACTTTTCATGTATTCTTAACTGGTGTTGATATTACTGCTTCTATTACCACCACCACCTCTTCTCAGTAGTTATCTCCATTACAGTCTCTAAAAAAAAAATGCTACTTATGATTTAATTTTCAAGTTTAAAATCTAAAATTTCAGAGATGAAAATCAATTCAGCTGAGATCTTTCAAGTCCAAGATTAAATTTGGGTGCAAGAAATTCTCCTGAACTTGAATGTTTTTAATAAATTTGTTATAATTAAATGATGATAGGTCATCATATCAAATTGTTGTTTGGAGATGTCAGTCCCACAACTACTTTATTGCTATGTTTGTTTATATTTTTGATTTTTACATATATAAATTAGCAAAACATTCAAATGATAAAATGTATTTGATTTATCTAGACAAAAACAAGTCAAGGAAAAATCCAAACTTAGAAAATATCTAAGATCTCTCTTCCACACCATCATCATCCTTTTGCCTTCTCTGCACCCCCTCTTCTTTTAGCTTTCTTTGTTCCATCTTTCTCTTTGTTTTGTACACTCTGCTCCTCTTTCTCTTGATTTGCACATTCTGCTCTGTTTTCTCTTTTTGATTTGCACATGCTTCTTTTCTCTCTGATTTGCACTCTCAGCTTCCCTACCTCTTTGTCTCTGTCCCTCTCCTTCTTGCTTTGACTTACATGTTCTGCTCCCTCCTCTTTTTTGATCTGCGTATCTGCTTCTCCTCCTTCTTCTCTCTGTCTGATTAGTACATTCTACTTCTCCTTCTTAATGTTATCTTGAAGCTGTCAATTTGGACATTATCACTCAGACTTCCAACTGTATACATTCAGAATGTGTTTTTGTATTGATCTAAAGAGCTATGTAATCTCTCTTGATTGTAATGTTTGATTCAAAGAACACTGTTTCATCTTGCTTTTAGAATAAGTGACAATAAGCTACTTTATTCTTATTTTATATAAAAAAAAAAAAAAAAAAAATTTCTCACCCTCGCCAGTTATAAGAGAATACAATGTAAACTTGCCCAGTTGGCTGGGCTGTAGAATACACTGACTACTTCTCTGCAGTGGGGTAAGACCCCCCCCCCGCCCCAATGAGTGTCTTTGATATGACAGTCTGATGGTGAGGCTCCAGTAATGCTGGAGCTTTGGGAATGCGTAGTACTCCTTTATTGCCATCACTCCCAGGTCCACTCTGGCCTGGAGTGGTAGCACCTGATAGGGTCCTATCTATAGGTCAAATAGAACTAAACTGCATACTTATGGTAAACTGAATTGTTTGAAATAGAACAGTTTTGACATTTAACCGTGTGTAAACAAAAAACTATAATTATGCTTAACTGAATTGTTTGAAATAAAACTGGTTGACTAAACTGAATTACTTGAAATAGATTTGGCATTAAATAACCTACAAAGGTTAATATGCCATAAAACCCAAACAATATAAACGATCTAAAGAATAAACCTGTTCTATTAGATTGTTATTCTATGAGTTATTTGAACTAATATCCTTATCTTGTTATTTACTAAGTTTTGCTTAGTCTGGTACTTTGGCTTCAGGTTGCTTACAGTACTTGCTGTTACTAAGTGTTCACATGCTTAAATATGGAACTGGCTCATTAATGTTTAACTTCAGTGGGAACCAAGGCTTTCAGTGTGACGTGATAACTAATATCCTTGTTTAATTTTATCTTGTTAATTTTCTAATAGAATCCCTTATCTACAATATTTAATAACTTTTATCACTACTCTGATTACAATAATTCATTTATCGAAATGGTTAACCCTTTTGTAGGCAGATAATTTTTTTCAATCCTTGTAGAGTAGCCAAATCATTTTCAGAAAATTTGTGAAGTAGAGGTTATATTCAAATAAGTCAATCATATATCAAAACAAAACATAATTTGATCAGCAATTGTGTATACAATAGCATGAAAACAAAGTACTCAATCTTAATATTTTGTATAACCTTGACACAATCGTACATCAGTGGGGCTTCCTAATGATATTTCTATATATTAACACTGAATTGATCAATAAGCAGCGGATAAGCAAATGTCTTATAGCTAACACTGAAATCACAAATGTTGCTCTACCTGTGTACGTTTGGCAACAAAAATGTCACTCTGCTTTCAAAAGGGTAAATACTACTCGTGGAACACTTTAGAAAACTTATCAGCTTGGACATGGCATTTCATTTTAATTGAAGACATCCATAAAAAACATTTCTATTTTTAGGAAATAGAATGACCAAAAAATAAATTGGTAATGTCAGCTAAGATTGGAATTTGCAGAAATAAACTGAACTGAAAAACATTTAAACTTTCTTGTACAATTTCTATCTAAATTTCTGAAATGAAAATTTCTTTTATTACTTTGTCCCACTTCTTTTATTGTAGTAATAAACACAGGCATAACACTGAACCATGTTGTTTTTGTTTTCTTTTTCTTTTTTTTTCTTTTTTTTTTTTCTTAGGACACTCAAGAGTTTTGTATTAAACCCCTGGTGGTCATTGCTTTTACTACAAATGTAAACACTATAACATAATTGATTAATTAAATATAACTTGTGTTTTTAGTTAAGGAATTTTCAGCTAGATATCTCCTGTATATGATTAAACAAAATGATCAATGTTTGGTTTAGTCTCTCATGGACACAAAAATTAGCCCAGTTTTGCATAATATTGGAAATATAAGTCTTTGCTAAAAATGAAAAACTTTGTTTTGAAGTTTTAAAAAACTGTACTAAAAACAAATTTAGACTTCTGAATAACTACAGGATATTTCGCAGCTATAGCTCAAGCTGTCTTTGATTTATGCCGTGATTGACAGATGGACAAAAAAACTATTTGGTGAATCCAAAGATAAATATCAATATGTACCTTCTCTTGACTATCTCTTGCCATACATTCCTATTGGCTATTGCACTTGGTAAATCTTCTACATAACACCCAACGTCTGTACTGAGCTGATAAATATAAGTTTCTGCTGGTCAGCCAACACTGGTGGGTCCATGTATAGCAGTGTCTAGCATATCTTGTTCATCTTACCTCCTATCTCACAAACCATCAATGTAAGTGACTGAACAGCTGCTGTTTTGTAGGGTGTTTTTTCCTGGATATGTTAAATGTAGCGTCCTTGTTTAGTTTCTCTAAGTGTTTTATTAAAGTAGTGCAACTGTACAGTAGTACTGACATGGTTATAGCTTGGAAGAATTCCTATTTTATTTGATCTGATAGATCAAATTTCCATATGGTTGATAACCTGTTAATAACAGTTTATGCTTTACCTATGCATATGTTGACATTTTTAGTAGATGAGATATTGCTATTAAGGACCCCGGTCTATTCAGGCTTTTCTCTTAATCTTAGAAGAAAGGTTTTAATTTTTTTTTTAATCAGGAATGAATGGACATTAAGTTTAAAGTTCCAAAATTGCACAACCAGGCAATGACTGAGTAATTATAAACCTTTGTTAAGCATTGTACTTGACCAGGTTGTTTGGGTCAGGTAATAGAATTTAGCAGAATGAACAGAATTGGCATCACAAGGACAATTTTAACTAAAGACTAAATTTGTAAATATGAGATCTTTGCTAGCATGAATAATGGAATGAGAACAGTCTGCAGAGTTCAGCTTAAAATTCCAAGAACATTACTAAATATAACAGACATCCAAAGGTGTGAATATAGCAACCAAGATGAGGATAACATCCAAAATAAACCAATGTATTATGTCTTTGTAATGTATTTGTTAGTCCAAACCTGTGTTTAAAAATTATATAGTTCATAGAACATTGCTTATGAATTCATTCTGACTTCCCCCAGCAGTATCCAGCATGTCTTGTTCATCTTATTTTGATGGTTTGTGCAATGAGAAGTAAATGGCCATATAGCTGTCATTCTGTATGGTGCAGCTTCCAGGATCTGTTTAAAATAGCCTGCAGAGTTCTTGAGTTGTTCCTATATAGCATTTCATTTAGGTTCAAGTAGTGCAATCATCCAGTAGTCCTGACATAGCTTGGAAGAATTCCTGTTTTATTTAACCAGAGATGAGATTTCTATATGGTCATTAACCTGTCAGATTGTGTGAGAGGATATTTTGGCATGACCAGCTTCTGTCTACGACAAACTTGTTTTTTCATCTGCTTGGGATTAGGTACTTGACATAATTGATAAAATTTGTGTTGTTGACAAATACAGTATTCGGAAGAACAATCATTTAAAGTAGATAGACTGGTGTTTAGAGTGGCTTTGTGAACACCTTACAAGAATAAAGGAATGCTTAAAAAATCCAAAAGACCCGGAGTTTATAGATGTAGTAAGATTAGACCATCTATTGAAGCTTGTTTCAAGTGTGATGTAAGCAATAATGGAAGTTTATTTATTGGTTGAGTGATTGATTTTAATAGCATGTCAACTCAAACAAGGGTTATTTTATGCATGTAGGTTAAGGAATTGCATTTATTGTACATTCATATCTACACATTTTTGAGTAGTTTTATTTATTAGCATACAGTCCAAATACAAATAATTTGCAAACAGATCTATTTGACCCTTAGACAAAACCTTAAAAGATAATACCACTCAAGGTCAAACTGTACCTGGGAGTAATACAATAAAGGCGTACTGTACACTCTCCAGAACTTGAGCCTCACCATCAGATACAGTTTAGTGTTATAACATGACTCTCCTCTCTCATCATTTATTTTTGTTGGGGAGAAGGCTCTCAACCCTCTTCTTATTTAAAACCCTGCTGACAGGTTTAAGAAGCTTCTTTATCTGGAAAGAAACGGTTAAAGATCATAAATATTTGAGAATTTTTAAATATTTATTGAATTTCAAACAACTGATTGCTTCCCTCCCCCCCCAAAAAAAAATTCTAGAAAATATAGAAATTTGATCCACAGGTCCAGTGTAGTAGGGAAGCCAAATGCAAGATAGATATAAAAGACTATATTTAACCTGAAGCCAGATGTTTTGCAGGCTTTTAAAAGAAATTTTATTTTACAAGGAGTGTAATATTGAGGTTAGAGGGCATGTAAAGAGGAACTATAATAAAAAGAATAAGGTTAGCTACATAGAGAGATTAAAGAAATTAAGATTAACTACTTTATTAGAAAGAATAAAAGTTGATGGAATTGAAGCTTTTGAAATAATTAACAGAATTTCTAATTATGGTAGGCACTTCAATATTTCTCCTTTAACTGGAAATTTACTTTCAAGACAGATTTCTAAAGCTAAATCTACTAACCAATTGTATTTCTTTGGTATTAGAGTAATGTTATTTTGAAACAAATTGCCTAATCAGATCAAAAACAGCAATAGTGTATTAAAAAATTGGGTGGTTTCGGAAAAAGAATTTAAAAGGGCATATTTTCTTAAATTATCAGATGAATTACTTAACAGAATTTGATCTGTATATAGATATTGTATTAATAGTATATCCCTTCTTCTTGTTTATACTTTAAAAAACGCTGTTATTTTCTAATTATAACATAGATAAATCAAATTTTATTCCTTAAAGTCATGGTAAAAGTGTGCAGATCCATGTATTTTAAGGGTTACCATATTTACCAACCCCTCCGCTCGGGCAGGATATGACACAAGGTCAATTTTTAAGCAGAGTTTAACAGGTTTGAATTCAGAGTTTTCCTTCTCCTAGACTAGTTGCCTCACCAAGGCTGAAGAACCTAGTCTGCCCTACTATTTACCCATAGCTGGAGGGAGAATATTTGGATTCATATCTTTCCCAAGAGTATTAGTGCTATGTGAAATGCAATCAGTCAGGTCCAGGATTTGAACTCGTGTCGCTGTGTACATATCCTGCGACAATAACCATTACACCATGGGCACCTCCTCAAAGGGTTACTATTTATTCATTATGCTTCCTTGAACATCTCTTCACATCAACCTTAAAAAATTTTTTTTGTAGAGAACATATACCCTCTTATTGCAATATCTATATACAGATCATATTCTGTTTATCAATCCATCTGATAGTTCCCAAAAATGTCCTTAAATTCTTTTTCTTACCATTATTTCTAAAATCATTTACTTTAATCTTAAATTTTTTATGCTATTGCTATTTTTGATTTGATTTGCTAATTTGTTACAAAAATATATTAGTCTTTTTTGCAAAAAAAAAATCCAATTGATTTGTAGACTTAGTTTCTGGAATCTATCTTGACAGTGAATTTCCTATTTGAGAAATATTGAAAAAGTGTCTACCATAATTAGAAATTACATTTATTATTTCAAAAGTTTCAATTACACCATTTCTCATTCTTTGTAGCAAAGTAGTTAATCCTAAAAGAAAAATATAATCCTGTTGTTAAAATAAAACTGAGAAAAGGAATGAGTTTTGCTGCTGTTTCTTCATTTAAAGAATAAGTGGTGAGCAGACTGCAAATCTGTGTGTATTCACCCAATTCATCTGCTATGACAAGATGTAACACAAGTTCAAATTTTTAGCAGTGTAAAGGTTATTTAAATTTACAGCTTTCATTCTGCTATATTAGTTGTCTTACCAAGGTCAAAGAACCCAGTTTGCCCTGCTATATATCCCAGCTGGGAGAACAAATGGATCCATGCCTTTCCCAAGAATATCAGTGCAAAGTGAAATACCTCATCCAGGTTTTGAATTTATATTACAGATTCCATTTTTCTATAAAAATAAATGTTTGGCTAAATGCACCACTAAATCTAAGTAGTCATTTACTAAGCTTTGTTTAGTTTGGCACATGGCCAAAAATATGGGTCACTTAGTGAAAATCAAACTCCCTAATGGTCTGCTCATCAAATCTGTTACCCATTATATCATACAAAGTACTCTGAATAAATGTAGTGTTGATTTGGCACAAGGCCAAAAAGTATAATGCACCAAGTGAAGATCAAACTCTATACTCTAATAATGGTCAGCTTGACATATTTTTACTAGCTATTACTCAACAAATGTTAGTCAACTGCTTCTCTTGGTTGCTAGCTTCTCAAATGTTTCTAAAGAATATATAAGCAACTGATGGTGGACAGAAGACAACACAGGAAGTAGATAGCAACTATAAGCCTTTAATCAGCACTCCAACTTTGTGAATGAGTCTATCATGCAAGGATCAGATTACTGAACCATTCCAGACACTGCTCTTAACAAGGATTGATCTTGACCATCAAAGCTACTACCATTATCTCACAAAATGCCTATTGTAAAATGTTTTTTCTAATATTAATCTGCTTGGTTGCTTGGGTTTAGAGTACGCCAACTGTATCCCCTGCTGAGAGGATAAAACCTAACCCCTCTCCAAAAAAGGGGTGTTTGAAAACTCAGTATTATATAGGAATACTTCTTACTATATAACTATAAATTATTTGTATTAGGAATAGTTACTTGAAGCTATTATTGATTATTAAAGATTATCATTAATTACTTAAAACCATATAACTATGTGCAAACTAATTGTTAAAGTGAAATAATTACTTGAAACCATATTAGATAAGAATATTTGAAACCATACAACTGTGTGCAAATTATTTGTAGTAGATAAGAATACTTGATATAACTGTGTGAAAAACTCTTAAACAGCTAAATAAAAAAAATGTACATATAAACATATGAAGTTTGGCTGAAAAATTCATAGGCTGACCAAGATACTCTCATGGAATATGATCAAACAAGTTTTATTTTTCAACATAGTCCTCTTGGTGGTCCATATGCTTCTTCCATTGATGTTGTGCTTGGATCATCAAAAGTCATCAACAGCAGATTTTATCCTAACCTTGTATATAAATGCAATTCTTTGACCTCTAGGCGTAAAATAACGCTAAACGAGTTGACATGCCATTAAAATGAATCCATCAAACTCTAGTATTTTAGACAAACTTGTTGACCCTTTTTAAAAATCCCAATACATGACCTTACGCATTTCTGTTCTTTTTAAAGAAGTTATTGACAATATTTTGATTTCTTCCTTAATATAGGTACCATTCTAAAACTTTTCATTCTGGGGAGGGAGATGTACAGAATTCATCAGTTTTCATCCTTCCTTGAAAACCTGTGTGGGAAATGATGTTTTCTTGTGATACTTTTAATATAACAACCAGCTGTCTTGGATCTGTATCTCATCAAAATTCAAGAAGTTTTCTATTCTTCTATCACCCCTGTTTGAATTTTCCACTTTTCACTAGGTTTTTTTTTTTTTTTAATCCCTGATCTATGTATCATGTCTTTAAATAAAGATACAGCTTATGTCCAATAATAGCAACTTCTCTTCAGATGCCTTTTGTTTTAAAATGTCTGTTATATTTATTTATCATCAAGTCATGCTGATCATATGGATTCCCTTGACCCTCTCTCTCTCTTGCCATCTATTTCTATTGGCTATCACTCTCGACGGCATCCAGTGTCTACATAGAGCTGATCTATGTAAGGTATTTGCTGTTCAGCCAACTCTAGTGTGTCCATGTGTAGGAGTCCCTTATGAGTTTGTATTTACTTTTTCAGCAGTGCCTAACGTGTTTTGTTTGTGTTACTTGGATGGTTTGAGATGAGAGATAAGTGACCATAAGGCTGCTAACAGTTCATATGTTTTTATCAAGACAGTGCCATTTTATTAAATGGTAATCCTCTGAAATTAGTTGACCTGTTAACATAATTTGTTGGCAATATCTCATCTACTGAAAGTGATGTTAACATACACATAGGTTAAGCATGGACTACTATTAATAGGTTAATGACCATATGAAAATCTGATCTTTCTGATGAAATAAAATGGAGATTCTAAGTTATAGCAGTGTCAGAACTAATGTTTGGTTGCACCACTTTAATGAAATGCCTGGAGAAAAGGCTAGATGCTGTTTTGAATAAATCTTGAGAGCAGAACCCGATAAACTGTGTGTGTGTTTATTTTTATTTATATATATATATATATATATATATATATATATATATGTGTGTGTGTATGTAATTTTAAAAAAAATTTATTTAATGATCGAAAAGGTCCACAAATGATTTTAAATTTGATATTTAGTTTTTTATTCCATATATATATGTATATATTTGTGCAACATGCTTCAGACATTCGAGTCATCTTCAGCAACACACAGCCAAAAATTAAATTTCCTGAAGGGAACTGTAATGTGTGAAATATGTTACACAAATTTATGCAGCATGATAAACAAAAAAAACTAAGTGCTGAATTCAAAATCATTCACAGACCTTTTCATTTAAAAATATTTATTTCTATCTTGTTGGACCTCAGGCAGACTTTTTAGTTAATGTAAATGCTCTATTATTGATATTGAGCATTATTTAACAATACTGCAACATTTGGTCCTCCATTAACTCACTAAGTGAGCTAGTAAGAACCATAAACCTCTTTTATATATGTGTGTGTGTGTGTGTGTATATATATATATATATATATATATATATATATATATATATGTTTTTGAGAATATAACAAAGGATTATAGCAAAATCCAAAAGGGGCAAATTATTTGCCTTATCCAGTTATTTCTATGAATAGCATTTCGGTCTTTTGATATTTATAGAAGTAATGTTATAACTGTGGATTCAATCAACAATGATTCTTTCTTTATAACCATTCTACTGACATCTTTTTATTTTGTCTGTCTAGACAAACCTTACATTAGTATTATGTATTGATGGTGTCCACTTAATAATTTTCTCGCTTTCTTCCTCTTATTCTATTTTTTAACCATTTTATTCTTTTGTCATGCTATGTAATTTTGTTCTTTTTCAAGGATAGTGGAGAGGGTGATGATTCATGCTTACAATATGTATGTATTAGTGGGGTGGGGGAGGTTAAATGTGGAAGTATTATCTTTTTTAATGAGCATTCTTAACTTCATTGGGTTACTTCCTGGTATATGAGCTTGCTCCCCCCTCCACTCCAAACAACTTTGTTCTCCACAATGTTGCCTCCCAGATCACCATCATCATCTTGCCTAAATCCAGATAATTACTTCTTGCTCAGCTTCACAGTTTCTGCTTTGATCACTTATATATCTATTCATAGACATACATAGACACTTATATGTACATATATAGGGGTGGCATAGTGGCTAATGTGTTAGACTCTGACATTATAGTTAGCAAGTTTGAACTCCAATTGCACTATTACATTCACTTTCAGACTAATACCCTGGGGAAATGTATGAACCTCCTTATCCCCTTAAGTTATGAGTTAAATAGTACCATTATTGTTCTACAAGGATAGCTTTGAAATTAAGTAATTTACAAATGTTGATATGCCAATAAACAAATAAAATAAAATAAATTATACATACAAGCAGGCAGTGTCTGTTTCTTTATAATGTACAGAACACTATGCTGTGTTTTTTTTTTTGTTTTGTTTTTTTACTCATATTATAAAAATCCACTTAAATTTATAAGTTTTTTATGGGACAATGAAAATATGGATGACATAATTTGATATTAAGCACAGTATATTCATGATATTAAATATATGACAAGATAGAATCAATGGTACTTGGTGACTTAGTTTCTCTCTTATGCAATCATCATACCTGGTCTGATGATTTCATAAGCAAAGAACTAACAGTCGCCAAGCATTGTTGACTTTGAATCTACCCTATCCTAACTTAGATATGTATGTTTTATCTCTGATATTGAGCACTCTTTATTCAAAATATAGTTGAATTTTTATACACACACACACACACACACACACACACACAGGCCCTAAATTAATCATACTCCCTGCAAAATTTAAGATTTTTTGAAGTATTTTTGATGCACAAATTTGTATATAATGAAAGAAGAATGAAAAAAGCAATTCAGGAAAGATGAAGAAAGACTTTAATTGAAGTATTATTTACAATTGTATCACAAAATACACATTCAAAATTATCCGTATGCATATCTTAACCAATTGCAAAACCTTCATTAGCTATCATAAACAGGTTTTTATCTTTGATCACCAGATTCCAATAAGGCTCAATAGGGATTTTCATTCATTCATTCTTTTATTGATGTCTCCAAGTCTGGGGAGGCTTCCTTGCCATTTCCTTAAGGCTAGGGAGACTTCCTAGCTATTACCTGTATCTTCCGTAAAATCCATGATTGTATTAAATCACCCTATTGATGGGGCTTAGAATACACAGAGATGAGACACCTTCCCTTCAAAAGGGGTATCCTGGGTATGATACTAAACTGCATCTGATGGTTCTAGAGCTCTGGGGAATGTGGAGTACTACTTCATTGCCATTATTCCCAGATACACTTTGACCCAGAATGATATTACCTCTTAAGGTCCTATCTGTAGGTCAAATAAATCTCTTTAAAAATATGTTCATATTCGATAGGACCATAGGCAAACACTCTCCCCACAAAAAAAAACTTTAAGAAACAACTACAGAAAAAAGGTAAATATGAAGAGACAATGAATGTGATTCCTTGAGTTCTTGGCATAAAATAACCATAGATGAGTTGATATGCTGTTAAAATCAATCAGTTGGATTAAAAACTGGACTCCGGCTTGCTCACTTTAAAATATTCCCTTTATTGTCTATTAGGCATTCATTGGTCAACTTCCACTCATGTTTTAGGTCCCATTGATGTTCCAGCCCATGTTTTTTTAACTGTTTGCTATTTTGGTCCCAAATTTATATTTATGATCCCATTTGCTTTAACCTGGCCATCTGTCCAACTTGCTGAAAGGGGGTTTCTGTGGTGTTGTGGTTAACTTGCTGGACTATGACATCAAGCTTTTGTTTCATCAGTTCTTTGTTCAAATAAAATAAAAATTGAGTTTTATGGGCACTCTGAAATTGGACTTTGGTTATAAAAGTTGGTACCCACCCCCAAGTCACATTTGTAATGTTTCTGCATTAAATATATTACAGAAATTTTAGCATTAGCATAGTTTGTAAATACTAAAACTATATACACAATGTTGGTGTGTGTGTGTGTGTGCATATTCATGTGAATGAAATTTTGTATAAAATGGAGATAACTATCATCCATTGCTCTTGGTAACTTCTCCAGATGCCCTCCCTCTATATGTGCAGTCGATGGACATAAGATTTTGCTGGTTAGCCAATGCTATGTGTGTCCATGTGTAGGAGTGCACAGGAAAGCATTGCTTATGAGTTCACCCTAACTTTTCCAGTAGTGTTCAGCATGTTTTCATCTTATTTGGATGGTTTATGAGATGGGAGGTAAGTGACCTCCCATATAACTGCTGATTTGTCAGGTGTTCCTTCCAGGATTTATCTAAAATAGCATGAAGCATCCTTGTATGGTTCCAATCCAGCTTTTTTTAAAGTGTTTTGTTTGATTCCAGGTGGTGCAGCCATACAATAGTATTGCTACAGCTACTGCTTGGAAGAATTCCTGTTGTATTTTATCAGGGAGTTCAGATTTCTATATTGTCAATAACAGTTCATGCCTTTTCTATTTGTATGTTGATATCACTTTTGGTAGATATGATCTTGCTATCGAGGTTTGTGAACCTGTCTACTAATTTCAGAAGCTTGCCATTTAATGTGGAGATGGCACTATCTTATTTAAAACACATGAACTCTTTTATCTGAGTTTACATAGAGACTAATGCTTCTTGCTATCTGCTCCAGGTTATGAAGCAAAGATTTGGATTGAATAGGTGTATTTGTGAGAAGCCACACTATCATCTGCATAGCTTGCATTTATAATAGTTTCTGCAGAATATCATCTGCTTCTTGCTTTTGTTTTTTTTTCTGTGTGTATGCGTGAATAATCATTTTCTTTAATTAGATCTATTGATGGTTGTAGTATGTAATTTAGGAAGATCGTGAATATAAATAATGCTAATATATATCCTTGCAAGACTCCAACAACAATGTCAAAGAAATCAATGTCACCATATTGCTTGTGTTCTCTCTTTCTCTCTCATATACTCTTACTCACTATCTCTCTCTCTCCATCCTCTTTTTTTGTGCTTTGCTTTCTTTTCTTCTTCCTACTCTGTTTTTACTTAGTTTGCACTGGCTTCAGGATCAAAGGAATCAACTTTAAAAAAAAATTATCTCAGCCAGCAGTAAGCTGTAGCTATTACAACCTTTAAAATGTAAAAACCAAGTGAAAGATTGCTTATTAATGGTGCTCTTTCAATTACCTGTCTATCTAATACCAACACCTAAGTAATTCAATATTAGAGTTCAAAAATATTTTAATGTTTTAACTACCACTATGGTGGCCTGTCTGACATCTGAAAGTACCCAAAACACCTTAAGACCTTCTTGACCTCTATAAGGAGATCTTATTCCTTGGGAAAGGTGGAGTATTAATTTTTTTTCTCACAAATTTAGGCTATCTAGTACCTATGGCCATATCTTTTCATTTGATTACCTATTTTTCACTTTCAGATTTATTTAATTTTTGATTTATCCACCCACCTAGTTCTGAAGTCATTTAGGTGCACTGTCTGGTTTTACAATCTTTGCTTAGCTCTCTCTCTCTGATGTGATACTTATCCATCCAATGCTAAGGTCTATTTTGGATGCATGCTACTTAGTTTTTTATTCTTTCTAGTAAACCGTGTTCATGGCTTTGTAGCACAGTCAATGGAAAATCAAGTGTTTATCAAATGTTTGTTTTTAGAGTTACTTTTAATTTCTCTTGCATTTGTATCTTACCTTCAGTGATATGTTTCATCTTGTGCACTTTAAAAAATATTCTTTTCTAATGTTAGCATCCTGTCAGCAGGTGGCCCAGTCAGCTTGGGCTGTAGAATACACTGTATTTGATTGTTTTGGGGAGGGGGACTGGATGAGTATTGGCCATCTACAAATTGCTTGCAAATATCTATAGACTTTCTCATCAGTAGAAGCAGTAGATTAGTCAATCAGAAGAAACTAAAGCATACATGAACAATGACAAATTACAAATTCTAGACCTAATGCTGACTTGTTACTTTGGAGTATCTTTTGTATCGCTCAACTAAAAACAAGATGGCTACCTGAATTCCAATAGATTATGGGCCCAGAGCAGCAAAACTTTTTTTGATGGCAATGAATCCAAGTATGAGTTGTGGGAAGTGAAGTTCCTAGGATGTCTTAGGATTCAACATTTACATCAAATTATACTGTTACCAACTGACCAGAGTAATGATATTGATTTCATAGAAAAGAATGCAACTGTTTTTACTGAGCTCATTCAGTATTTGGACACAGTGATTTAGCAGGCCTCATTCAACCCTTAGCAAAATATGGTTATAAATATGTAATTAATTTTATTGAGGACTATTCTTGCCTTACAATGTTATATTTCTTAAAACACAAGTCTGACACTTTGCTCAGTGCAACAAAATATATAGCTAATATTGCCCCTTACGGCAATGTAAAATGTTTACGGACAGACAATGGAACGGAGTTCACTTCTGAACCTTTTCAACGGTTACTTATACTTAATAGAATCAAACATGAGCAGTCAGCTCCTTATTCTCCGCATCAAAATGGGACCGCTGAACAGTCATATAGAACTTTATTTTCTATGGCAAGGTGTCTCCTTATTGATTCAAAATTGCCCTAAAACTTGTGAGTTTACACATTGATGGCTTCAGTATACGTTAGAAATTATTGATATAATAAAAACATAAGAAAAAACCCATATGAAAATTTTACCGGTTCAAAACCAAACTTAATTAAGATGCATATTTTTGGCATGACTTGTTTTTGTTATGTACAAAATAAAACGAAATTGGATCCTTGTTGTGAAAAAGGCATTTTTGTTGGCTATGATAAACAAAGTCTTGCTTGATTTATTTTCTGAAAACAAAGGCTATTAAGAGTTAGGTGTGTAAAATTCACTGACTCTTATGATAATAGCTCACTTTCGAAACCAGTAAAAAATACCAAAAATCCAGAATACCTAATAACAGGAAGTAGAACCCGAAGACAACCCAAACACCAAATGGGAGAGGCAAATAACCCATTATCCCATCCAATAGAGAAAAAGACCAGATTTTGAATTTGGTAGTGTTGATTATTGCTGTACTCTGCATATGGTTCCTGCTAATTAATCTGTGGCTGTAAATTCTCCAGATTCAAATAAATGGATTTTAGCAATAAGGAAAGAATTTGATTCCTTAGTAGAAAATAATACTTTTGAATGGTAGAAGGTGCCGAAAAATAAAAATATTATCAGTAGTAGGTGATTTTTTTATTATAAAAAGTAAAAGCGACAGAAGTCATGAGTATAAAACTTGTTTCATAGCCAAAGGCTGCTTGCAAATTTATGGTAAGGATTAGAAGCTTTCATCCCAACAGCAAATATGGCTTCTGTAAGATTACTACTGCAAATAGCAGTCCTATATGATTTCTTAATTCATCATATGGATGTTAAGAGTGAATATTTAAACGCCCCCTTAGACTATGAAATATATGTTAAGCTGCCGGAAGGCTTTAAAAGTAAGAATGGGAATTATGTTTGGAAACTTAAAAAATCCCCATATGGGTTAAAACAGAGCAGTCGAACTTGAAATAAAACATTCCATACTTATTTAACTACACAAAATTTTGTGCAATCACCTGTTGACCCCTGCATGTACGTTCAAAATGTCAGCAATCAAATATCAATCATTTTATTGATAGCTTCAACACTGAGGCACACCTTATGCAAATTAAGACAAGACTGAACTCAAGATTCAAACTGACTGTTCTTGGGAAATTATCCTGGTTCTTAGGAATACAATTTGAATGTGAAAATAATACTATTAAAATGAATCAAACTAGATATATCAAAGATATTATCAAAGTTCGGCTGAGCAGATTGCAAACCATGCTCAACTCCATGTGAAATGGATATTACGAAAACAAGTGACAAAGTTGATTTAATTGAAAGCAAACCTTATTGTGAAATTATTGGCAGTCTGATATATATGAAGATCATTAAATAAGTTTCTGGACTTTTTTCGTATAGGCACTTTTATTTATAGTACACACATGAAACTATAGTCCCCTTCAAAGTAATCTCCTCCGGCTGCAATGCACTTGTTGTACCGTTCCAACAACTTCTGGAAGGCCCCATGGAAGTCCTCTTGTGCGAGCGTATCAATGACCTTCATCACAGCCTCTTTCATCTCCTCAATTGTCCCATAACAATAGCCTCTGAGCTTAGGGAATAAGCAAAAGTCACAGGGAGCAAGGTCTGGACTGTAGGGAGGCTGAGGAACTATCTTGATGCCTATCTTGGTCAAATAGTCTGTGACAAGGATGGAGTTGTGGGCTGGTGCATTGTCCTGGTGGAAATGCCACTGACCCGATTTGAAGAGTGCTGGCCTCTTCCTACGGAATCTCTTCCTGAACTTCCTTAAAACATCAACATAGTAACCCTAACCCTTTGGCCAATCAACTGTGGTGTATTGACTTCCTTACTCCTCCCACACCTCTCATCATCCCTTACAGACTCCCTGCCTTCCTTAAATCTCTTATGCCAATCAAAAACTGATGCTCAATTCATGCAAGGTCATCCAAAAGCAGTCTGAAGCATTCCATATATTTCTGTGGCATTTTTTCCAAGTTTAAAATAGAATTTTATTGCATATCGTTCTTCTAAAGTGTTCTCATGTCCAGATTGCATTTTTGAAATTCACCAGCTGTGACAATCAGGTTTTAGTAGGGTGTATTTCAATTCCTGCTATAGCTGTTCATTTGAACCTGAAATCATAGAAATTGGTCAGTCATCTTATAAGATGTATAGCAATAACATACTGAATTCTCAAGAGTCTATGACAATTTTAAATGTCTATACAAAAAAAAATCTGGAAACTTATTGAAGGCACCACGTATAATGGTTGCAACAAGACCAGATGTTTGTTATACAGTTACTAGGTTGTCTCAAGACCTAGCAAAACCAAATTCTTTCCATTTAATGAAGGCAAAACATGTCTTACGTTATTTAAAAGACACAATCAATCAGTTACTAATATTTAAGAAATTACAGAATGATGGAGTTTTGGGCAGTGCAGAGTACTTTTTCATTGGCATTGCTCCCAGGTCCATTCTGGCCCAGAGTGGTATCACCTGATAGTCCTATCTATGGGTTGAATAGAACTGTTTGACATTTAAACTCTCCAAACAAATGACTTATGCTGAACTGAATTGCTTGAAATAGAACTGTTTAATCATTTAACTGTGCATAATTAAATGACTGATGTTTAATTGAATTGTTAGTGATACATAGCAATACTTGGAACCATTTAATTGACTTCTGTTAAACTGAATTGTTTGAAATAGAACTGTTTGATCATTTAACTGTGTTTAAACAAATGACTGATGTTTAATTAAATTGTCCTGGATATGATACTAAATTGCATCTGATGGTCAGGCTCCTATTTTGGGATGTGTGGAGTACACCTTCATTGCCATTACTCCTAAGTTTACTCTGACCCAGAGCAATAGTTCATGTTCAGGTCTCATCTATGGGTCAAATAGATCCTGTTTATATTGATTATTTGTATGAGGTAGGAATATTTGATAACATATAACTGTGCAAAAATCACTTAGACTACACAAAATATGTAAATGGACAATGTATGTGGCATATTGGCATAAAATAACCCCAAGATAGTTGACAAGTCATTAAAATCAATCAGTCCATCAATCATTTGCTAATGTTAGCTATTCTTAAATGTTAGTCTAGTTATTTTCATTTGGTATTTGCTTAGTTTCAATCGATTGTCATCAGCCTAATCCTAAAGATGGTTTTCCAAATTAAGACTATCAGTCCATTGCTCTTATTGAAATTATTTCAAGTTAACACAATAATTAGTTATGTATAATATGCACCTCGAACTTTCAAAGCCCAATCAGCTAGGGCTGTAGGATACACTGACTTCATCTCTTCAGAGAGTTAATCCCACCCTACCAAAAAGTATTCTGGATATGACATTAAACAATCTGATGGTGAGGCTCCAGCCTTGGAGATTTGGGGAATGTGGAGTATGCCTTCATTGCCATTGCTCCCAGGTCCACTCTGGTAGCACCTGATAGGGTCCTATCTATGGATCAAATAGAACTGTTTGAAATTTAAACTGGGTGCAAACAAATGAGTTATGCTAAATTGAATTATTTGAAATAGAACTGTTTGATCATTTAGTTGTGTGTAAACAAATGACTGATGTCTAATTAAATTGTTAATGATACATAGCAATACTTGGAACCTTTGAACTGTGTGCAAAAAAATAAATGAGTTTATGCTCATTTAAAAATGTCATTGACAAAATGTGTTTACAAATCATATGTGATTAATATATGTATAAACAGGATTTGGCATTAAATAATCAATAATGGTTGATATGCCATAAAACCTAACCAAATCAAACCAATCTAA
Organism: Sepioteuthis lessoniana; assembly: GCA_963585895.1. NCBI lineage: Eukaryota > Metazoa > Mollusca > Cephalopoda > Myopsida > Loliginidae > Sepioteuthis > Sepioteuthis lessoniana. The sequence goes on from CAUZXS010004453.1 coordinate 189,148, forward strand.
CTTTCAGCTATAAAGTTATGGAAAAAATATCTCATGTATAATAGACATCAACTTTTTGGAGTTTCTAGCAGCTAAATTTAGACTAAATTTAACATTTGTTTAACTTTTTATCTGGTTTGTATAGAATTAGAATTTATGTAGTTTATGTTTTGAAACACAATTTGCACAATATTTAGTGTAAAGCCAAGGGCATGTTAACATGCTACATAAACTTTTGGTGAAAATAAGTGAACAACGGTGGAAACAAATTATAAGCAAGCATATTCCAGTGGCTATTTCTGTAGTATTATAAAACAAAAGTGTTTGTTACGCATTAGTTTGGACCATATTTATAACTTACTTTTGGTTATGTCATCCTGAATAAAACTATGCATGTGACTGGAAAAAAAGTTCATATTTCTTGTATAATATGCTCTCCAACTTTTGGGCTTGAAAAGTCTGGAAAAATAGTGCCTCTTATCTACAAATAATTGACATTAAATAAGTGTCAGTTTGATATGATGAAAGTTGTATGATGTTTTACTGGAAAGCAGCCAACTATTTTAATTTTAACAAAAAAAAAATCTACTGAGGGCAATAGCAACTTAGTCTCCTTCAAAATACTCCTCTTGTAACCTTACAAACCTTTAATTTTTTAAAACTGTTGGTGAAGTTCTTTTGGGATTAACATCAGGTGTCTTGTTTATCTCATCTTACAGCCTTTAATCTCCTCTTTCAATGGTGATTTTTTTTAGCTTTGGGATAAACTAGATGTAGCAGGGAATCTGGTGAAAGGTAGTTGACACAATATGTTTGCATGTTTTGTTTTTGGTTTTTTTTTGGGGGGTGACAAAGGACATCATCCTGATGAATATGATGGTTATACTGTACACAAGCTTAGTCAGTGGTATCTCATAGCTGTCTGAATAATCTCCTAGTAGAGAGTTGGGTTTAGTTTGGCTAATGGCATATCAACCTTCATGGCTTATCTAATGCTAAATCCGTCCTTGGAGAAGAACAGTAGTGATACTATACATTGATGAAGGGGATGAGAGGGTCCATACCTTTTCCAAGGATATTAGTTCAAAAATAAGTGTAATAGTGTGACTGAAGTTGAAACTTGCTTTGTAAAATGTCACAGTTCAGCATATTAGCCACTGCACCATGCAGACTCCTTCTGAGAGAATGTTTGTTCAAGTATGTACAGGAAATTCTTTTCTGGTTAGTTGCCAACATATATCAAGACTGTATAACCAGTTTTTCAAGACATTCAAAACAATTTGATATGTTGCATATAAATGAAGCATAGTAGTGTTGTGTCCTGTTAGGGGCCAGAAAGAAGACATGGAAGAAGAGAAAGTAGGTTGAAAAAGTGTATTGAATAAACAGAAAATATATACAAAATAAGAGTGTTAGTACAGCAGATAGAAGTGTCCGTCCAAACTGTCTGGTTTGACTACTGGGAGAAAGTTGGTATTTGTCGTTTGTCCCACCAACTGGACGAGTGTGGCACAAGGCCTTTTTTAGGTGGGTCTGGGTGCATGGCCATAGCCCAGACATGCCCAGCAGCTCAAAAAATGCTTCAGGCCCCATCAGCATTTCCCTAAAAAGGGGCGCCCCAGGTGCCAGGCGACAAATCTAGTCCCTCCAAGGAGAGTCACAGCCCGAGGGGTTGGGGATGCCCAGGCTTGAGGATGCCAGCCCTGGTGCACCAGACATGAATGCCTGCTTACCAGATTCCATGTCAAATGGCCTCAACTAACCGCCATCAGAACCAGGACACACACAGACTGATCTGTGTACCGACCAACACAGCTGACCAAAGCATGTCCTGGCTCTCGCTGGGAGAAAGTCTCAGTAAGAGTAAAATTGGGTGAGTATTTATGAAGGAGGAAGAGTTCATTATCGTGTAGGTAGGCCACCATAACAAGGAGTTGGAAGTACAGCTATGGTTTTTGTTTAACACTAATATAAAACTCAAATGTAACTAACTTGTAAAAATTCTAAGTTCTTCCTGTTTTCAAATCAGTTTTTCATATCAAACCATTTTTGTGTGCCTATCACTTGGGATTTTCTTACAAACATTAAATGCAAAAAAAAAAACAACAACGGAAAAAAAACAAAAAAACATAGTCCAATTAAATACAAATAGTTTTCAAACAAATCTATTTGACTTGTGGATGGGACCCTAATATACTACCTTTCTTGGTCAGTTGATTTAAAAGTAATTAATTCACCCCTATGGATTAAATAAAGGATGTGGTTCAAAGTTCCATGTAGACTCTTCGACAAATACCTGAAGAAGCCCAGAAAACATTTCGGTCAAAATGTTGTGAATATAAAGATGAAGACAATAGTCTAACAACTCCGAACAATAAAATTCATCAAGCTTTCTCAAAAATTCAGACAACTAAGTAAATTACTATTCATGTTTTTATAAGCTAATTTAAAAAAAAACATTTTTCAATTGATTTAAAATGTGCTCTAAAATGTTTTTAAAACATGCTCTGTGCAAGAAAAAACTTGGGACAGCTATCGGTGTACTGTCAAGTGAAAGTTTTAATGAAGAAAAAATGCCCACTTAGGGATGAAAATATGCCTAAATACCTAATTCTATTTACCTTCTTTTGAAACTCTTCCTTTTAATATTGCCAGAATTAATGAATTCGAAATGAGCACCAACTGCATTTGGGTGACATTTTTTTTCTTTCTTTTCAGTTTTCAGCAACTGTGGGCAAATTAACGTACAAATCAGGAATTGATTTTTACCTCTGGTTAAATGATATGTTCATTTAAGAGTGGATAAGTTTCAGTATTTATAAGATAATATAGTTTTGTTGCTCATTAGTTCATTTGGGTTAATTTTAGAAAAAGGTCATTAAGTTTTTATTTATGAATGAACAACAGATTTTTTGTGCTTATTAACTTTTTGAATATTAAGTGATTACACCAACTGGAATAACATTCAGAAAATGTTTACTATTTGGTTTCATTTGGTTAATGGTATATCAACTTTCATGGGTTAATTAATGCCAAAGCCACCTTTATAGAACAGAAGTGGTACTATTTAACTCATAGCTGGGGTGGGGATATGAGGGTTCATAGTTTTCCCAAGGATAGTTGTCAAAAAGTGCACAATTCTACTTCAATTATGATGAAGTCACAGTGCAGCATGTTAGCCACTATTCCATAGGGACTCCCTCTTTACGACTTGAAAAATTGTCTATAAAATAAGAACTTGTAAAGAAATGTTTCTAAGATTTTACATTAGTTCAATAATAGTTAATGAATATTAGCTCATATCATGGAGAAACAACTACACTAAAAAAAAAATTGTAAATATTGAACATACAATGAATGTGATTTCCTGACCTGTTGACATAAAATAACCTGAGATGGGCTGATGCTGTTAGAATAATTCGATCCAATTTTGGAATTTTTTATTTTGTTCTCATAACAGGAAACATTATCTAAGTGATATAAAATCTCATTGATAGGATAATTTTTTACTGGTCTTATATGATAAAGATTTGTTTGTTTTACCATGTTTAATTATCATACATACTAATGTATAGATCAAGGCTTTTGAAGACCTAATTTTTAGGTAAGAATATTAGGAGTTGACTCATGAATAAGTTATAATTTTGTTAAATTGAAATTCAGATATAATGGCCCAATGGAAAGGACCAGAAGCAACCTTTCAGTTTCAAAAATAAATCAATTCTATAGATTAATGATTTTGTTTCCATAAATTTATACATGAACATATATGGTTGTATTTACTCTGTCCTTCACCTATGAGCTGAATCTAACACTAGGTCATTTTTTAAACAGAGTACAACTGGTTTGAATTAAGGGTTTTCTTTTTCCTAGGTTGGTTGCTATATCAAGGTTAAAGAACCAAGTCTGCCCTACTATTTGCCCATCAATGGGGTAGAATAATTACATTCATGCTTTTCCCATGGGTATTAATGTTATGTGATATGCAAACAGCCTTGTCTAGGATTTGAACTCTGGTTGTTGTATCCATTTCCAGCAACAAAAACTGATGTCATTGGCACCTTCACATGAGTATATATGGTAATATAAATGCACATATATTAAATGGGGGATACCTGATTGATAGGTATCCTAAACAAATCAATCATTCACAAACCACCGAACATTAGAAAAAAATTTAAAGAAAAGTGTAGGGGTGGCAAAACTTTTTAGCTGACCATGAGGCACTTACAGATAACAAACAAATCTGTAAAATCCTTAAATTTTTGGAATTTGAATGGTTATTTATATCATCTGTAAGGGACTTTACAATAATCTTTGCTCTTGTTTAAATTAGTGTTTTCTTGGACATGACATTTTGACATGAAGAATCTACTTGTTTGGTTGGTATAACTATAACAGTTGCTTTGTAGATAAATGTCAATGTCATTTTGTTGATGACTGAGTAATCTTATGAGAGAGTGTCTGTTCACCTGTGTGCACTAAGATCCCCTCTGATTGTTTGAGTTATATTAAGTACACATAACCATTTCTAGATAGATTCAGTATGGCTGGATGTGTTTCTTCTTAGAAGAATATATAACCAAAGAATGGACAATTTTATTGAACGAGGGAATTTTTTACCCTATCCAGACAGATTGATCAGATCTGATTGGCAACACATACAATTATTTAAAACTAAATCTAAACTTGTCTGATTGAATAAGACTGACACTTCACTTCTGCTTATTCTATTAGTGATCTGTTCAAGTCTTTGTATGAGTCATCTGACATCTGGATGGAATGAATTAAAAAAGGCGCTGTTTTTCCCAAGTACTTTCAGCTTCAGCTAAAGCCATCTTCAGGGGAATAAACATTTGAAATGACACACAATGACAAGTTTTTTTTGCATTTATTTAAAGAAGAGGATGAAGAACAAGTGAGAGGGGAATTTATAAAAGAGAAAACCTTTACTAGAGATAAGAAGAATCGGCAGGGAAAATGTTAAAGGCATTTCAGAATTCAGCTGCTACATATGAAATTGATCTTGTTTTAAGGAAGGTTGGTTAATCTTTAAAAAGAGCTTCAAGAATTTGGACTTTTAAAATTTTTTCTTTGTGTAATATGGATGTATTTGGAGGAAAAGGATGAATGTGTTTTAAGGTCTTGAGAGAAAGATCTAGTGTTGGATAGGTGGAGTGCTAACCATCTTGACAGTCATCATAGTCAGGCTGATGTAGGTACTTATTTCACAAATTGGCATAGATGGGTATGCTTCTATGTAGTGGTGGTGGTGTGCTTTAATGGTATATTTCCTTGTAATGTTGGTGGTGTGCTTCAATGTTAGACTTCCTTGTAGTAGTGGTGATATGCTTCAAAACAGTTTATTTTATGCTTTTTCATTGATAAATGATCAAATCTTGATACCATGACAAGACAGAGGTAATCTGGTTTCATGATTGGGAAATTTAAAAAAAAAATGAGCTTAGCTTCAGAGAACTGTCCCCCTCTGCTATCACCTACCCCACTTCTAAAAGGGATAGTCGAGTTTATTCCCTGATGCTTGAGGCATCTCTCAAAGAGTAAAATGCTGACAGAACTAAGCTATTTTTGGCACTGTTTCTCATTGCGTAAAAATTGACTTTGCATCACATACTACCTATAGCTAATGGGTGAGGCAAATCAGCATGAATGCTCAGGATGCCTTAAAGGCCATTCTCAACATTGATAACAAGTTGGAAGTATGTTTTTGTGTGGGAGGGGGTAAATAAATTTAGTTCTGATGATGGCTTGGACTTAGAAAACATTGGCAGTAGGCCAAGTACAATATGCACTATGGACTAAATGATCAGACATAAACTAGGTATTCATGAGTAAAGAATATTATAGCCTGGGTTTAATTCTACCAGAATATTTATGGTACAGACAGTAAGGTTTGTAGATAACAAATTTAAATTCCATTTGTAAGGTATCTTAAAAGTGGCAAAATTTAGAAATAAAATCTGTCAGGAAAAGATAAATCTTTTTTCTTTTATCACTCAAAATTTGAATTCTTAAAGTGACAGCAGTCTAATTTTTTGAGTTAATTACTAAATTTTTTCATTTCTATTGGCCAGGTTGTCCAATTTTTATAACATCACTGTGCTTCCATCCTGTTCTTAATCTTGTCCTTCTCCATAATTGCTCAAATTACTTGACTATTTCATTTTCCCATTGTCATAGAAGTCTTCCAAGTGGTCGTTTCCAGTCTCTTGGATACCACTTGACAAAACTGTGCAGGTTTACCTGTTGTCTATAAACATTGGCACATGTTTGGTTCAGTAGAACTTCTGCTTCAGTACTCCACAATTACCTCCTTCCCTCAACTCTGTTCCTAAATTACCTTGCTTTGGTTGTGCTCATGGAACAATATTCCCAGTTTAGATCTTGCCATAACCCTCTGTATCATAATCAGTTGCTGTTCCTCTTTCACCATGATAGCCCATGTTTCATTTGTGTATAACATTACAGACAAAATGGTGCTATTAAAGAGATTGGCATGTAGGATAATGTCAAGCTTTGTCTTGAGCCCATCTTTTATCACGGCAAATGCCTTCCACCCTGATCTTATTCATAAAAAAATGTATAAAACTAAATCATTATTATTTTTTTTTTTTTTCCTTTGTCTAATTTTTATTTATAACCTTTTTTAGCCTCTGTGGCATGATAGAGAAAAAGAGTTTAAGTTTGGAGATCTTATCAATAAACAAAATCTTTATTTATTGCTTATATTGGAGAGGCTAATAGGATGGGGAATCAACTAAGGGAGGGCTACTAGGCCCTTTGATTGATTCTAAAAATAGAAATATTTTATTTTTCAGGCATAAAAAAAGAAATTATTTAGGAGTGACAAAGAATGTGTGTAAAAATGGAGATGTGTTTAGTGTGATAGTTACTGTCATTGGAAATAGAATTAGTAACCTAAGTTCAAATCATGAACAAAGCACTTCATGCTAATGCTCTTAGGAAAAGTCATGAATCTATCTCTCTTTCCTCAAACTATGAGTAAATTTTTAAGCAAACTGGATTCTTTAGCCTTAGCTTGGTAACCAGTCCAATTAGTCCTGTCATTAAGGCTTAGAATATACTAACTGTATCCCCTGCGGAGGGGTAAGACTCTCACAAAAGGGTGTCTGTGGTGTGATGTTAAACTGTATCTGATAGTGAGGCTACAGTTCTGGAGATCTAGGGAGGGAGAATACTCTTTCCTAGCCCTTACTCCCAGGTTCACTCTCACCTAGATTAGTAGTACCTGTTAGGGTCCCATCTATGTGTCCAATAAAACTGTTTAAAAATTATTCCTATTTGATAGGACAATATATAAAAAACCCTTAAACAACTCTACAAATGTAAATATTGAATGTATAGTGAATGCAATTCTCAAACCTCTTGGCATAAAATAATCCTAGAAGTGTTGACATGCTGTTAAAATCAATCAGTCCGATTTCCCATTATATATTTTTCTAAGATGAATTAGAAAAAAAATTACTTATAGCCAATTAATGTTAGGATGTGTGAGTGGATTTGTTAACATGTATACAGTTACTCCTGTATTCACAAAAAAGAATAGTTCATCTTTTGGCAGACTTGTATTAACAGTAATTCATGTTTCTAATTTTAGGGAGCTTGGGGATTTTGTACACTATACCTTTGGACATGTAGCAGTGCTACTGAGGCAAGTTGTAGGATAGAATTCACTAACATTTACTTCATGCTTAAATGAACTTATTATCAAGTTATGATTCTGATCACTAAAGTTAAGCAGTGATAAATTTGTTTAGTACTTAAATGGGTGACCTCTAAAGAACAGTAGGTACTGTAAGCAACCTGATGCCTTTGTGCCAAACCAAACAAAGATTAGTAAATGGCAACTTGTAAAATATTCATCTGTAAAAGGTAAACTTTGATTTTGTTGATGAATAGTTTAGAATTTTCATTGTTAAGAGAATTAATTTGTATGTTGTAGTAAAAGAAGTGTGTAAGTGTATCTAAGGAATAAAAATTAGTTAGAAAGTACTAAGGTAAATCAAAAATATTGCAATATTTTCGTACACACTAGTTTGTAGTTTGTGTATCATATGACCGAAGCAGTTTAAGCTGTGCTAAGTGCCTACATTGGTTGGTAGTATTGTAATAGTTGGTGTGTTGACATATTGTACATTACTTCACTCCATGTGTAATTTGAAAGCCACACAGATGATTGTGCAATATAATCTAATTCAGGAACTTATACTTTGAGTTCAAACTGGGCCATAATGTAATGGAAGCAACCAAAGACATTTGTTGTGTGAAAGGTGTAGTTCTAGAGCACAGTAACTAGATGGTTCTCAGAAATTTCCTTCTGGTTGCAAGAACCTCAACAATCAAAGTCATGTAGGCCTAAAACAGTGGATTCTAAGGCCACAGAGCTAAATCTGGTGAGTAGGGCTTTGAGTATCAGTTGAGCTCACCACAGTCCAGTGTGGTTTGTCACCTTCATAACCTTAGCAAACGCATCAAGAGCTGCTGAATTGTGCTTCATGTTACTAGAAGATTGGGAAACTTTTGATTTGCTCTAGTATAAGTGAGGAGGGTCCAATGGCTTATTATCTAACATGCTGGACTGAAATATAGTAAGCAAGTTCATACTCCAGTTGCGCTATTGTATTCACTTTTGGTCTAATGCTCTTTGGAAAGGTATGAACTCCCTGATTCTCCGAAGCTATGGGTCAAATAGTACCACTACTTTTTTTTTTTTTTTTTACAAGGATAGTTTTGGCATTGAATTACCCACAAAGGCTGATATACCATTAAATAAAGAAACCAAACCAAACCGAGTATAAAGAAAAGTTGGCGACTGTAGTCGGGGGTGACCTGAAGGCTCCCTTTTCAATAGCTGCTACACCAAGGTGTTGGGGAGAGCGCTACTCCCTGGATTGCTCTACTTTACCCTTGATCCTTACCTTATAATGCTGAGTGTTAAGCAGGGTTTCATCAAGTACCATTTTTTAAGTCTTTGGTATGACTCAACCTGGGATTGAGCCCTGCTCTCCCAGATCATTGGCGAACACTCTACTCATGAGGCCAATGGCCAGGTCTAGTATAATTTATCATATTTCATTAATTCATTTCTCTATTCCTTACTGAAAGACACTAAGAAGTTTTTTATATTCATTAATAGAGGAAAAGGAAAATAATGAATGAAATAACACATTTTTAGGAATTTAAAAAAATTTTTTTTAATGCTTTGATTCTCATAATCCTGTTTGTTATGATTCATTTTCTGTTGTACTTGGGACATATATTTCAAAATAAGTAGAAATATAAATTGTTGACATAATAATTGTCTTGGCAAAGGCATGTATCCAACTGTTCTCAACTTAATCATCTCTATCTAGAGACCACCTCAACATCACGAACAGCATCAGGGAAAAACTGGGAAACCAAATATTAAATGAGACTATGCAAACAAAAGCAATGTAACTCCAAAGGCTCCAAGCACAATAAAATCAAAACTCTAAATAGATCTGAGAGTGTAGAAAGTATGGATATTGAAGCACAAACATAATTGCAAACCCCAAAATTGTGTGTGTGTGTATGTATATATATATATATATATATATATAAGTAAGACCATCTACAATGCATACACAATATGAATAATTACTTGAAACCATATGATTATTTGTATTAAATAGGACAACTTGAAACTGAGTCAGTACTACTGTATGGATGCACCACTCAGACTGTATTGAAACTCATGGAGAAAAAGCTAAATGAGATCTACATAAGAATGATATGTTCTGTTTTGAATAAATTGTGGATGAAGCACCCCACAAAACAGCAGCTGTACAGCCACTCATTTCCCATCTCTCAATCCATCCAAGTAAATGTGGAAAATATTTGGGCACTGCTGGTGAAGTAAGGATGAACTCAGAAGCAACATTGTCTTATGGACTCCTACCAACTAACAATTACCTACATAAGCTTTGTGTAGACTCTGTATGCAATCTAAAGGACCTGCTAGGAGTGATGGATGATCAGGACGGATGGCAAGAGTCATCTTGATGAAGATGAGATAAGAGTACTTGAAATCATACATCATCATCATCATATCGCGCTGGTAGCACGGATATCCCTGACCCTCTCTCGCCACTCCTCCCTATCGTTCATTGCCCTAGGTAGGTCTTCAGGACAACATCCTGTATCCTCACATAGCTGCTGAATGTACGTTCGAGCTGGTCGTCCTGCTTTTGCGCGGCCATGTGTGGGGATCCATAAGAGTACATCTCTTATGAGTTCATCTCTGCTTCTCCAGCAGTGTCCTGCATGTCTGGTTCGTCTAACTTGAATCGGGGGCAGGTGGCCGTACAGTTGGTGTCTTGTGGGGTGTTGCTGCCAGGACTTGTTCAGGATTGCACGCAGCATTCTTGTGTAATTGCCGTCTAGCTTCTTCTCGAGCCGTTTTGTTAGCATCCATGTAGTGCATCCATATAGCAGTATCGATGTGACCGCTGCCTGGAAGAAACTGCGTTTCATTTTATCGGTTAGGTCTGATTTCCATATAATCGATAGCCTATTGATAGCTGTCCATGCTTTCGTTAATCTCGTTTCGATGTCCTTTTCGGTTGATTCCTAGGTATGTGAATTTGTCTACTAGTTTAAGTGGGGTTCCTTCTAGAGTGGAGATGTCCCCCGTTTGGTTATAGCACATATATTCCGTTTTGTGTGCATTAACATAGAGGCCTATGCTTGCTGCTGCTCGTTCCAAACTATGCAGAAGTGTTTCGGCTTGGTCAGGTGTATTTGCCAGTATCGCTATGTCATCGGCGTAGTCGGCATCGGTAATTGTTGTTGCGGGGTATCTTCTGCTTCTTTTCTTCGTCAGTTCGAAGCCATTCACTTTGATTTTGTCAATCGATGTTCTAAGTACGTAGTCTAGACAAATGATAAAGAGGTACGGGGCCAGCGTGTCCCCTTGTAGTACTCCTGCTACAATGTCAAAGTATTCTGTGTCTCCATCCGGTGATCGTACTTTTACTTTAGTGTTTCTATAGAGAATCGTTATTGCCACTACGGTTTCTTTAGGTATGCCGTACGCTAGTAGGATTTGTTCCATCTTTCCTCTGTGAATGGAGTCGAAAGCCTTGGTAAAGTCGACAAATATTAATGTCGCTTGTAGGTTCTTTGCCCGTACACCTTCAAGGATTCTGTGGATGGTTAATATTTGTGAGGTCGTGGATCTATTTCTTCGGAAGCCATTTTGGTTTTTTCTAAGTATGTTGTCGATTTTGGGTTCTATTCGGTTTCGTAATAGGGCATTGTAGATTTTGGCAGCTATGGATGTAAGTGTTATGCCTCGGTAGTTTTTGGCTAATCCGAGGTCCCCCTTTTTAGGGAAGGGGAGTATGCATCCCTTCATCCATCTATCTATCGGATTTTGATTGTATACTGCGTTGCAGTGGCGGAGCAGTATGTCGTCGAATTGTCTGGTCTTCCATACTTCCGGGGTAATTTCGTCCAGCCCTGCAGCTTTCCTATTTTTAATTTTTCTGAGAACCGAGTCGAGTTCTTCTTGTGTGAACGGTCCTAGTTTAATGTCTAATTGTTTGCTAATTATTCTGGTGATTGGTTCATGCGTTGTTTTTGGTGGTTTTCCAAGTAAGTTTTCGAAGTGCTGTTTCCACAGTTTTATTCTTTCTTGTTGGTTTGCTGCTTTAAGTTTTGCTTTGGCTGTGTTCTTTCTTCTGCTCACTTCGTTTATTGTTTGCCAGGCTATTCTAGATTGTCTATCTTCCACCGAGTCTCTAATCTTATCTATCTGATTTTGAATGTATTCTGTCTGTTCCTTTATATATATGCCTGCTAATTGATATTGTGCCGTTTTTAGTTTTAAGGCATTTGTGTTTGTTGGGTTTTTTCGATAGTTTTTGGAGGCTGTTTTCACTAGTGCACGTTTTTCTCTCACCGCTAAAGTTTCCCATGGGACTCTATATTTAGTTTCAATTTTTGTTGGAATCTATTTTGCTGCTGCCTCGAGGTGTGATTTATGAAATTTTCGTATTCGTCGTTTGGTGTACTTTTTTCCGTCTTTTCTTGTAGTGTTTCGAATATGTTTCTTAATTCTAATACGTATTTATCTCTTATATCTTTGTTGTTTAATAGGGCCCAGTCATAGTGTTTGGTGGTCGCTGTTCGTTTGGCATTTTTTCGTAGGCTTAACCGTATTTTCGCCGTGACTATTCGGTGATCGGTGGACACACCCTCAAAAGAGGAGTATGCCTCGCAATTCAGTGCACTATTTTTCCATTTCTTGTTTATGAGGACGTAGTCTATCTGAGCTTTAGTATTGTTTGCGTACGTGTATGTCCATAGTTTGCCCTCTCTTTTTTGGTAGTTTGTATTGAGGCATGCTAATCTATTTTCTATCATGAAATCTGTTAGATGTTGCCCATTACTATTTGACATGTTGTGGAGGCTGTATTTGTTGTTTCCGTTTTTCCCGATTTGGGCATGCATGTCTCCGCCAATGACTAACATGTTGTGTTTCGGGATGCTAGAGCACTAATGAGGATAACTCATCGTAGAAGGTGACTAGTTCAGTTTCTTCACTAACATTGGTGGGGCTGTAGCATGAGATGATTGTTGCTCTGGGGTTTCCGTTAAATGTAGAAAAAAGGGGGGGGTAATTTTGGTTTAAGTTTTAACTTACTTAAAGTCCAACATTAAGGTACTTTCGTATGACTTTCACTTTTTTTTTGCGCTGTATTGGGACTTTTCCTAGGCTTTTTATTTTTTTTTATTTTTTTTTTTTTTTACTACAGTTGGGAACCTAGCAGGCTTTAGGAATTATAGAGCTTAAAGTTTTTTTTTTTGTTTTTTTTTTCTTTCCCTTTCTCTTGGGGGGGTGGCCTGTGGTAGCATTAGGTGTTTTAGGCTTTTTCTTTTTCTTCTAAACTACTGTTAGGGCTTTCTTTACGAATTTTTAAATTATATTATAGAAGAGATTTAAAAACATTCTGCCTTGTTCGCTGACATTTGGAAAGACTAACATCAATTTGGCTTTATAGTAGAGTAAGCATGTCTTTACATTTAAAACGCATAGTTTAAGCATTATTTCACAAACAAAATACAGCATAACATTTTGTAAAATTCAGCATTTTAAATTGATAAGACTTAAAGACATACTGACCAATATTGATATATTTCTTCCAGTTGGCTCCTGAGTTCAAATGCTTCTTCTTCGTTTTGACTTTTATTTACTACTGAAATTTTTGGTAGCTTTGGAGGCGGTCTACTGGGGGGGGGAATTCATTTCATTTTTTTTTTCTTTTTCCCTTTCTCTTGGGGGGGGGGTGCCCTGTGGTAGCATTAGGTGTTTTAGGCTTTTTCTTTTTCTTCTAAACTACTGTTAGGGCTTTCTTTACGAATTTTTAAATTATATTATAGAAGAGATTTAAAAACATTCTGCCTTGTTCGCTGACATTTGGAAAGACTAACATCAATTTGGCTTTATAGTAGAGTAAGCGTGTCTTTACATTTAAAACGCATAGTTTAAGCATTATTTCACAAACAAAATACAGCATAACATTTTGTAAAATTCAGCATTTTGATATATAACTGTGCAAAAACCTCTAAAGAAACAGCTATACAAAAAATGGAAATCCATATATACAATACTTCCTATTAGGCTCCAGTTATTGAAAATGAAGGTGATTACATTTTTGATGATGTTCAAATAAATTTAACTTAGATTTCTTTTTATATCCTTTCTGGTAAACATAGTTACTTTCCGATCACCCTAATATTTATACAGTTACTCTTGTATTTTCTTTTAAACTGCTTATCTTCAGATGTAGTTGAATGTAATCTCCTGAAGATTAATTACATGAAACTCATTTGTGATTCATTTGATTTTATAAATGTCTTAAGATTATTTTGATATTTTGTTATTGGAATGTTGTGATACTTGCTCTGCTCTTTCGTGTATAGATAACTAATAATTTTTCTGGTTTTGTGATTGTTTTAGATGTTATCTTATTGGAGTTTAACGATTTTAATTCTGTGTGTGTGTGTGTGTGTGTGTATGTATATATATATATATATATATATATATATCTCAGCAAGACAATTTCAAACACTAATCTCTTTGCTAAGTGCAATATTGGAGACATAGAGACTTTTCTCATACAACCACAATTGAGATTTGCTGGACCTGTCTTCCAAATGAGAGATTACAGAATTCTAATGATCCTTATCTATTGCCAGATTCATAATGGAAAGTGAAATGTTGGACAACCACTTCTTGGATTGAGGGAGAAGCTAAAAAAAAGTAATCATATAGCTCTAGGTATACTTATTGATACATTCAAGCCTAGCTGCTTCAAATTATAAGATTTGAAGAGCTACAAAGCCATTAAGAACTTTGAAATGGTCAATATGCTTTTTATCAACGTATTGAGGAAAAATGTAGAAGCTAGATTGGTCATGCCAGCTACTTTATCTGATAACTCTCCTGCATGCACTATCTGTAGACTTGCATGCAAGTCTGTGGCTAGTTTAAAATAGGAGATACAGGCATAAGAACTGACAAGTGTTTTTTGGTCCTCATACATTGAAACTTGGCAGAGTCCATCATATATATAAATAAAACCCTTTTCACCATAGATTTCCATCAAAAATCCAGAAGGCATTATCAGTGGTCAGCTATTAACGCAAGCGTTACTCATAAACTAAGCTTATAATATGTATTATATGAATTGATCATTAATGATTTTACTACAGAAATGTATTGAAAATAAAGAAGAAAGGCATTAATGCAACTATTACTCATAGACTAGGGTTATTATATGTATAATATTTTTTTTATTACAGTCTACTAAGTATCCAAAAACATGTTATATTTTGTCATTACTGTTTTCTAAATGCTTCTGTGCCTTGATGTTTCAAGACTTGTGATGATGTTTTGCTGCAATATGTCGTATTGAAATCATTTGTTACTGAACAAATGATAATACTAAGCATGTCTGCAATGCCCAACAAAGATAAAAACCTCAACATTCTAGCTTCCCTTCAAAAGGTCATTGTTAAACATTATATGAGCATGAAGGAAACCAGACCCCTTGACCTTTTAGAGTCGATTATTGTTTGCAATATTCACCAAGTGAATAGGCAAATGTCAAGACTCTTTCAAAACCAGTCTTGGAAGAGAGAGCAAAGTGATGTATTTGTTTTCATAGTTTCCGTTGGTGTTACTTGTTGCATCTCTGATGTTTTTGACAATAATTATCAAACCTTAAAGTGGAGGGATTTCCTTTCTTTTGTTAAAAGATGTCAGAAACAAACCTGTAGGGAAGAGTGTGAATGTAGTTTTATTAACAAGTTGTCATTCAAGTTTTCTTGGGAGTTGAGACCAATTGGTGTGGCCATCAACAAAGAAGACACTTTCAAGAGATGGTGCATTGTGGCAGGGTTGGAAGGTGTCAAAATGACAAAAATCAGGAAGGACAGGTTAGTTTTTTGGGGGATGGCACTTTAAGTTCAAAAGATCAGAAAAACAAAATAGACCATTCCACCCGCACCCTGTTTTTGACTGACTCTTCATTATCTTAGGTTCAGGCAGAAGTTTAGGTCAACATAACCTGCAGAATTGACTGTCAAGGCTGGGTTGTAAGTTTGTTATTTTTTGTTTTTTTTTTATTCAAAAATTTATTTATTTTTAAACGCTAATGACTTGAGGAAAGGAACTAAAGGAACTGTTCATAAAGGTTCTGTGAGTGTCTTAAATGTTAGGGTTTAAATTTCTCTCCGGGGTTATTTGGGAGTGTTCATTCTGGAGTAGGTTATATAATTAATAATTATGGTCTGGTATTAAAAGGTTCTTTAAAATGGCAAATATTTTCCTGACTCTGATTATAAGCTAACAAGTAAATTCACAGATATATTCTGGGATTGTGTGTGTTTATGCTCAATCACACCTGGCTTAAGTGAATAGCTTTGTTTTTAAAAGCCCTATTGGTAGGACTTAGAATATGCTGATTTTATCTCCTGCAGAAGAGGTAAAATTCCCCCAAAAGGATTGTCCTGGGTATGACTCTGAACTGCATCTGATTGTGAAGCTCAAATTCTAGAGATCTAGGGATTAAGTGTGAAATACTCCCTCATTGCCATTACTCCCTGGTCCACTCTGACCCCTGTATTACTATCTGTTAGGTTCCCATTTATGAGCTAAATAGATCTGTTTAAAAATTATTTGTATCCGATAGGACCTTGTACAAAAACAAACCTTTCAAGAAACAATTATTAGTCGTATTAGATAGGAATTATTGAAACCATACAACTGTGTGCAAATTATTATCTTAGATAGGAATACTTGATGTATAATCATGCAAAAAACTCTTAAGAAACAAGATAAAAAAATGTAAATATAAATTTTCACAATTCCCTAACCTCTAATAACCCTATATAGGTTGACTTGCTGTTAAAATCAATCATTTATGTTTTTTTAAATGGGTGCCTTTATTTGATTCTCTAAAAAGATTCAAGAATGTTTTAAAATTTGTACTGTGTTATCAGATTTAAATTTTTACTATAGAGCACTGAATTTATAAGAGCTGCTATTTTTCATGGAAAATCATTCCAGTTTTCATTCAAAATAGAATGCCAATCTTTTGCTATTTTTTCATTTCATGATCCCAAATAAATTAGATATGTTCAATAGCATTCTGGAGACTGAATTGGCTGAAATAGTCATTTGATTCCTTTTTAGATTTTCTAAGTGTTTTGTTGTATAACATTAAGTTCCTACTCAATGGAGATAGAAAAAACTTTCAAAATTTAACAATATGGACTATAAAATTTGCTCAAGCTATTGAGCAATTATTACTCTGATGTTTTTTTGTTAGCCCTAAATTAAATAATTATCAATGCGTACATTTTTATTAAATAATGGTATCTACTTATGTCAAAATCTTAGACACCTCTTGTAGTGTAATAATTAGCCAACTAGATTAGCAGACCAGTATTAGTTAAATTAATAAATATTAGTTCAATTAATCAATAAATGAAAATAATAGTAGATTTTGGGACTTGTTTAAATGTGAAATTGGTAATTATTATCAAAACAAATTGCTATTTTAATTTGGTTATTTTATTTAAACCATGAAATTGTAAGAAGGTATATTACTTATAATCTTTTTAGAAAGGTTTCTATTAATAAAAGCTGAAGATGATGCTGATGACTTTGAGACAAATGAGATATAAGCTTTATTTGACCCCCCCCAAAAAAAAAACTTTTTAAACAAATGAAGACTGCTTCTTCCTGCTGACTTTTCAGCATGTTATATTTTGAGACAAATCTTCAGGAAATAAAAAAACATTTTTTCTGCAGTTTTTATTTGATTGAATAATTTTCTCTATTATTTTTCGTGATTTAAAACTAGGCTCGATTACTTTTTCGAGCTACATTGCCTTTATTTACAAAATATCTTGTGTTTTCTTAGCCTTTTATTGGAGAATACACCAGCTTTGTAAACAAATATTTTTCTATAGATTTCTTTGATGATTGAGGTCCCTCAACTCCTATGCAATAGCCTTTTTTTTTTTTTTTTGCCAAAGGAACTATTTTTGGTTCTTTCCCTCTCTCACACGTGTGTATATACATATATATATATATATGTGTGTGTGTGTGTGTGTGTAAATATGTATATATATATATATATATATATATATATAGTTGTTGGTCAGTCCTCTAAATTGCTGACAGCACTAATGTATATACTCTGCATGGTCTAATGGTTAATAAGCTAGGTTAGTGGACCATTGATAGGAATTTAATTTTCATTGCCTATCTCATACTACTGGCCTTATGTTAAACTAAGGTAAACTTAGTTAATGACAAAATTAATGTATATGCCAAAGTGCAGTGTTACTTTGTAAATGTATTGTTTGTAGCTTGTGATACTAAGCAAATGGGATGAGTACATATGGCATAGTGGCTAATGTGCTGGAATGCAGCATCATAGTGAGTTTGAACTCTATTCGCACTATTACATTCACTTTTGGTCAAATACCCTTGGGAAAGGTGTATAATCCCTATTCCTCTCTCAACTATGGGTTAAATAATACCACTACTGTTCTCCAAAGATGGCTTTGGCATTGAATAATTTACAAAGGTTGATATGTCATTAAACAAAGAAACCAAACCAAACGAACTTGAAAAAGTATGTATGTACTCACTTGTATGGAAAATAAAAAGATAATGATATAAGAATAAATTTAATTTTTTAAACTAGTGGTGGGAATCAAAAAACAGATTGTTCAGAACTTAAAAGTAAGTAGGGAATTTTGCTCTTTCAGGTCATCAAGTAGTTTTTTTATTAAGTTTAGCACAAGGCCAGAAATATGAGGCACCTACTGAGGATTGAATTCGCTAACAATGTTCTGCAAGCCTAGCTCAATCATTACAGTATTTAACCCAACTGTTCAGGCCATTGTAGTCTTTGTTCAGAAGCTTAGTTGACTAGGGCTGTAGAATAGCCAACTCCATCTTTGTAGAGGGATAAGACCCCCCTCCAACCTGGAGTTTTGGAGAATGTAGAATACTCCTTCATTGCCATAACTCATTAGTCCACTCTGACCCAAAGTGGTAGTACCTATTAAGGTCTCATATCTGGGTCAAATAGAACTGTTAAACCATTTAACTATGCAAACAAATGACTGATATTAAATTGAATTGCTAGTTTTACATAGCACTACATGAAAACTTTTAACTGTATGAAAACAACTTATTAAATAGAATTATTAGTGTTAGATAGCAATACTTGAAACCATTTAAATGTATGCAAATAAATGAGCTCTGACTTGTTTAAAATGTTTTCTACAAACTATTCATTTACAAATCATATATGTATTTGATATATATATATATATATGTTTGTGTGTGTGTAAACAGGATTTCACATTAAATAACCTATAAGAGTTGATATGACAAAACAACCAAATCAGCTCTCTCTGCACCGATTTATATGTATATATTTTCTTCATCCTTTTATCCAAATGTTCTTCATTTGTATAACTTTACATTGTTGCAATACCCTGACGTTTCTAGAAATTTTGTTTTGGTTTACCTTGCTGATTTTTTTTTCTTGGGGTGGGGTGGGGTCAAAATTTCAATTGTACATTGATTGTGTGACATGTCTGTTACTTAGCACTGGAGAGGATTAGTGGTTGCTATGTGTCATTTCTTACAGTGAAAATTTATTAGAAAACTCAATTTGATACATTGTTGGAGCTTAGTTTTTAAACAAGACCACAATTTAAATATAAAGCACTATATGAGGATTTAGCTTAGTACAATGTAATAAGGTATTGACATAAGGCTATAAATTGTTGGAAGTATATGGATTGAATACTGAATAATGTTCTTAGAAATGATATTTTCCTTTTATGAGTCTTATTGCCAACCATCATAAACAAAATCTCATCACTTGAGTACAATGATCATATTGAAGGACATTATTTTGTTTTAGTGAGAAAACTGGCCAAGCA
This sequence comes from Sepioteuthis lessoniana, assembly GCA_963585895.1. Taxonomy (NCBI): domain Eukaryota; kingdom Metazoa; phylum Mollusca; class Cephalopoda; order Myopsida; family Loliginidae; genus Sepioteuthis; species Sepioteuthis lessoniana. The sequence continues at coordinate 208,672 of CAUZXS010004453.1, forward strand.
TGGGTTGCTATTGACAGGTTATCAACCATATGGAAATTGATTTCTCTGATGAAATAAAATAGTAATTCTTCTAAACTGTGGCCATGTCACTACAACTGTATAGCTGTATCAATTGGATTTTAAGGAAATGCTTGGAGAAAAAAACTAGATGGAAACCTCACAAGGATGCTGGATCCTATTTGAACAAATTCTTGAAGCAACACTCGAAAACGGCAGTTGTGCGGTGACTTACCTCCCATCTCACAAACCATCTAAGTATGACAAAAAAGATATGCTGGGCATGGTTGGAAAAGTAAGGATGAACTCATAAGCAATATTCTCCGGTAGACTCCTACACAGACTCACTAGTATTGAGCAACCATCAAAAACTTACATTCATCAGTTTTGTGCTTTCAATGGATACTGTTTAGAGCAGTGATATTCAAAATGTGGCCCTCAACACCAACAGCAGGGGTCAACAGACATTGCAGTTGGTGTTCTGAAAATGGATATTATTTGATTTATGATAGAACTGTAAGTTTGTATTTCTAGTACACACCTGAAAATTCTGTTTAAACAGCAACTACTTGCATACTTGTGGTTTAGTGTGGCTTCTAAATATTCATTGTTATCTAAAAAGCAGTCAAAGTATTGTTAGCTTTTGCACAAACATATTTATGTGAAACAAAATTTCAGCACTTCACAATATAAGGACCAAATACATCTACACTTGTGCAAAGAAGAATTGCGTGTACCTTTGTCAAAAATATTACACCAAGAATTGACAATTTGTACCAAGTAAGGCAATCACATTCCTCTCATTAAATGTCATTACTTAGCACAAACATTGAATTTAATTTTCATTGAATATTTTTGATAAATTTTATTTATTTACATGGGGGTCTATGGGATAGGTTTTGAAATACAAAGTGTTCCTAGCTCCAGAACATTTAAAAACCATTGATCTAGTGAACTTACCAAGAGCAATAGCTAACAAAAGAGTCAAAGAAATCCATACTGTTGGTACGCCTTGATGATGAAAAGAAAATTTTGATATCTCTGCAGATGATTGTTCACTTATTTTTTCCTTATTTATGTTTCTTGTTACAAGTCATCATGACACATGGCCAATTCCCCATCTTTGTCTTTCAGATCAGATTTATCTTCAATATTTTCCTCATTATCTGCTTAGAAGTAAACATTCACCTGTTGAGAAAGAACTTTTTTTTATATAAGTAAAAGAAAAAAATAAAAAAAATAAAAATGCACATCTATCTCCTGGGACATTTTTTTCTATCTACTTTTTAACCTCATTTTATATATCCACTGTAAATGGATTGATTGATTTTATTTATTTATTTATTTTTTTGCAATTTGCTAGGAAAAAATGTTTTTCCTCCAATTTCATAGATTAACGTTCCTGGATCACAGCAAGAACTTCCTGACATCTGTGAACAGAAAAAAAAGATTAAGACAAATGAAGGAGTGGGAGGAAGAAATGAAATAAGGGAAGAGGGAATGCCAGTCAATGATAGGGTGGAAAACATTTAAAAAGAAATGAAAGTGAAGAATGTTGACTAGTTTTGCTGCTTTAATATTTTTTTGCGTAAATTGAGTCATTTTTTTTTCTCATGTTTCATTCTTGGAAGAGAAACTTAAAACACTTTATGCAATATATATATATATATATATATATATATACACACACATCCTTTGCTTGCTTGTTACTAATATGCACATTGTAATGAAATTTGGCATGGGAATTTTTACCTCAAAGAATGTTTTAATGTTATTTGTGCCCCCTCATTTTACTTTGGGAGGTGCTTGGAACATTTTAGCATAAAATTAACTACACAGATCTAATTCTTCCAGAAAGCAAATAAAATTGCCATATGCAGGCGCCTTCCCTCTCATTGGGAGGTTCTGAAACTTTTTGGAAGATAATTTATAAGATAGAACTCTTTCATACAGGAAACAAGTGGAATGAATTTTTGTTTAATAAAATGTACTTTATTTTTAACCCAGACAATGCCAAGTTCTTCTGCCAGTGTTATATAAATGTTCTGTATATCTATAAATATGACCAGGATGCAACACAAAGGTCAATTTTAAGTGGAGCACAGCTGGTTTGAATTCAATTTTTCTTTTCCTAGACTGGTTGCCTTACCGAAGCTGAAAAACTCTCCCTGTCCTACTATCTACTTAAAGCTGGTGGAGACAGGGAGAAGAGAAGGATTTATATCTTTCCCAAAGGCATTAGCCTGAAGTGAAATGCAAATAACTTAATCCAGGTTTTGAATTCTGGTCACCGATTCCATTTATAATGGTAACTGTTATATCTCAAATGAGTTCCTCAAGGCATGAAATATTGGATTAAATGATGTGTTAAGCTATTTATAAATGAATTAACAAGGAAAAAAATCTGTTCCAAGAGTTATTTGTCAACCTTATTGTATATGTGTGTGTTAATGCAACATTTCAGCCAGTTCATTGTAAAGCCTAGACATCTTCAAAGAGAAAGTAGGTGGAGTTTCTTTTACTGAAAGAAAAAAAAAATAGGCAAAACATGTAAAAAATTGTTATATACTGACTGGTTTGGCATGTTCTCAACACTGGTTCTTAAATTTTTAAAAATATTACTCATAGAACAGTTTTTTATGTGTCGTTAGTAGATTTGAATGAAACCTTTTTACTAAAGCAGTATTTTTTAAGAAAAAAAAATATTGCACTTGATTTCATTCACACATTTGAAAACTGCTCCTTTTTACAAACTTTAATGAATTTATTACTTATGGTGAATATTGGACTGAAAGAAGCTTATTCTTTCTAGAATTGCTTCTTGAATATTTGGAGTTCTGTTTTTTAAAAATAAATTTCCTTCAGTGAAATATTTGTTTACATTGTCATGTTCAATAATTTGCATGTCTGCATGCACTCATTCTCATGAAGTGTGTATGTATGTGTATACATATATATATATATATATATATACACACACACACACACGCATCATCATCAACCATTTTGAGTCTACTTCTGAACAAAGGTGTTTCCCAGTTTCTTCCATGATAACTTTGGTCATGCTAGTCTTATGCACTAGGTTCCAACTCCTATTTCTATCTTTCTATTATAGCTGTTATTTCTTGGGCACCATTTTAGTAACCTTTTGCCTTGTGATACTCATTTTGAAAATAATTTCTGTGATATTTCTTACTTGAATTACTTTCAAATTCTTGTTGACCTTTGTGACTCTGAGCTTGTATTTTAATGTGTGTATGTGCTATATATATATATATATATATATATGTGTGTGTGTGTGTGTGTGTGTGTGTGTGTGTATGGATATGTTATATTTTAAGAAATATCAGTGATATTTCAAGTATATCACTTAGAATTTGTTCATTTGTCTCTCAATACAATTTGATATCATTACATCTTATGCAAAAAGAAACACCTAAATGAATTTACCAGAAATACTACCTAAAAACATTATGACCTGAGTTTTTATTAGAATTGCAATGAGTCTATCCAGTGTTGTATATTGTTAATGCATGTTTGTGAATTAATATGGCATTTGATTTCAAAGTTTACTGAAAGTACATTCTTATTAAACAGATAAGTATCAAAATCAGAATGACACATTTTTTCTGTGATCCATAGAAATTTATTTCCATCATCAAACTATTAGCTAGCAACTTCAACTGTCTCTTAGTAGTGTTAAGAGAATATTTTTATCTATTTGTCTATTTTTGTTTTCTTTCTTTCTTTCTTTCTTTTTAAAGATGAAATATTAAATAAAATAAAATGGAATGTATAAGATAACATAGATAAAATAAATAAAATGAAATAT